>CAKOGK010000188.1:0-12216 GCA_933534255.1 Iphiclides podalirius | reverse complement strand
TTAAACGACTTCAAAAGTAGGGGGTTATCAATTCGATTGGTATATTTTTTTTCGATGTATGTACACCGATTACGCGTTGGTTTATGATCCGATTTACGTGATTCTTTTTTATTTTGATGCAAAATAGTTGCCATTTGGTCACATAAAAAAATTATGTAGTTAGTTTTCATTTTATGAACATTTTTACAAAGTATATATATAGTCCTTTTCCATAACTTGTTTGATTCAGCAATATTAAAAGAGTACTTTGTTGATCCACCTTTCTGCCCAAATTTACTTGCCCTTAACCTTTATTTTAAAGGCCGGAAAGATTTGTCGAATATAATTACCTAGATAAATATAATTGACAAAGAGATGGTTATACCCTATTTCTTATTAATTAGTTTACCATAAAAATATTTATTCACTAGCATCAGTGAATAAATATTTTTAATATTGTAGATATTATTGCTTGATATTAATGAATCCTTGGGACATTATCAAAATACCTACTTACTATAAAGTGTATAATTTTGTTGTTATGCTTGTTAGCACATGCAGCCTGTGTTAATTCCATTCAGGTGAAGCCCAAAATGCTGTACTCCTAAGTAGGCATCCAAATATTATCCCGAGTTGATTTAAGCAACTGGAACAGCGGCGAACTATGAGCTCAAAGAATATCATACATTTAATACAAATTTAACTGATTGTTGTTTGTACATAGAAGATATTTGAGAAAAACCATTATTAGGGGCCTATTTTTTTTTGAAGTTGGAAAAAAAAACCCAAAAAAAAAAAAAAAAAAAAAAAACACTGCCCTTACTTTAGGATAATATTATCCTGTGTTGTAAGGACGTTTTACAAACATAAATTTCACGCGGACAAACACCCAGATGCTAAACAACTATCTGTGGGTCACACAAATAGTTGTCTCGTGTGGGAATCGAACCCACGACCCCCGACGCCGAAGCCGATACCTTGGCAACTGCGCCACGGAGTCTTTATCAACGCAGTAGAACCCAAAACAATGATAGTTAAAATTATTGTCTGTTTATCTGTTTGTCTGTGTGCGCTAACTTGGCTAATACGGCCTTTCCGATTTCAGTGCAACTTTTACAAATGCATTGTAGTAAGCTTCTCTTAACATTTATTGTTAGTTTTATTTTGCTGTTTGTTAAGTCGGATGATAAATAAAATAGTTATATCAACTTAAAGAACCACATTGCAGATTTGTGCGATGAAACTATAGTTAACTATGGTCTGTAAAATGATGGTTTATATAAAGTTAAAAAAAATCGGCCAAGTGCGAGTTGGAGTTGCGCACGAAAGGTTCCATAGGTATTTTTAAGCACGATATAATGTGCGGGCGAAGCCGCGGGCGCAAGCTAGTTGTACAATATATTGCTACTATTGCACTAGCAAACGGATCAACAACGGTCGCAATGTAATGCGACAAATGATGTAGTGTGAAAATTTCTTTAAAGAGACGAGGATGACAATATTTTAGTTTTATTTTAACTGTTAAATTCGTTTACAAGTCATTGCTCAACTCATTATCAAATATGAGTTTGGTTACAAGATAGTGTTATTTAAGCTAGTGCTATTCAGTGGGTTAAAGTTAGATTAGTTAAGAGATAATGTGCGATTTATCGGACAAATCTTTACATCAAAAGGGACTCTAAGAGATTATTTTAACCAAATAAAATAGAATATTAAGGAGTAAAAAATATAGTTTTTCTAGACACAATAAATAATAAGAGGACGAAAAAAAAAATTAAGATTATTTCTATGTAGTCTAACGCAGAATATTTTTGTCACTTGAAAGAGTTTAGAAAAGACTGCCAAAAAAATTCTAATTTTTCATTGTTTTATTACCAATCTAAGGCATTGAAATATGAAAAACGTTAATAAATCAATCAAGATTTTTTAAATTTTTTTGATTATTCTGTTCCTTTAAAAAAATTACTTGAATTGTAATTATTATTATATCTGTTTTATCTGTTTTTTATATAATTTTTAAAATTATTGTACACTTGGACTTGTTACTTATCAGGTATTCTCCATTGCTATTAAAACTACTTATAAACTATTGAAGATACGACTAGCACAATCCAAGTCTTATTTATTCTTCAACATTATTTTTTAAATAGTGAAGTAGAAGTATGTTCATTTTATACGTGAATTAAATAATTAACAGTTGAGTATTGATACCAATATTTTTTTTATTAAGTATTACATGTAAATTCTTAAATAATCTATCACGCGCGCAACGAATTTACATAAAAATATAATGGTTGTGTTCAGGTGAATCTGAAAAGCGCGCGAGCGCTAGATATTGCTGGCCCTTTAAAGCATGTATTTCAACAAACATCACATTCACGAGATACAGTAATTCTTCTTAATAAGTAGGCACTGACGTAAAGTGATGATTTCAACCAATGAATGCTGCTGTGATCTGTGATTCGTCCGTTTGAATTGGATCAAATAAGTACGGGGTGGATTTGTATAAATTGTAGCTACTTTCAAAAAGATATTGACGAGAAGTTGTTGATCCGAATGGAGCCACTAAATCACATACAGATGGTATTGGATCAACAAATCGGGTATGGATCAAATTTGAGCGGATCAACAAAAAACTGATCATACGTAACGCTGGATCAAACAACTCCGAGAACGGATAACTATATATATATATATATATATATATATATATATATATAAATCAAATCAATCAAATTTGAGCGGATCAACAAAAAACTGATCATACGTAACGCTGGATCAAACAACTCCGAGAACAGATAACTATATGTATATATATATATATATATATATATATATATATATATATATATATATATATATATTTGTTACGATTACGGGGTTGACGTCTGAAATATCCGTCGATAACAGTTTGGAATGACGTATATGATGTTATTTTAAATTATTAGTGTAGTTTGAAAGAAGGTTCGGATTCCAGAACTTCTTTAGTTTTAGAACAACCTATTAAAGACACTAAAAAATAACAATAAAAACTAAAAACTACGTTTAAAAAAAACCGACTTCAAAAACTAAAAAGTATAAAATAATTTAAATAAGTTTTTTATGAGCTACCTATTGAGATGTTTGTAGTCGGTGCCTGGTGTGTTATATATACAGCGTGTCGTTACCATCGCGACAATAAATGAACACACGTCTAACGCTACTTGCCAATAATCATAAAAAATATTAACGTTAAACAAAATCCATAAATAAAAAAAATATTTTTCAAACTAATTAAATAAAAAAGAAACAAAATTTGTAACATCTTATACAACTCGCGCCACAGCGTCGCATTACAAGCCTCTCCTTCTAACAGTATGTTTTGTCTCTTTTAAATCAAAGTCAAAGTCAAAGTCAAATATCTTTATTCAATATAGAAGCATTCACTTACTTATTGATAGTCAAAAAACTCTACCACCGGTTCGGAAGGTAAGCCACTGACCTGAGAAGAACCGGCGTAAGAAACTCAGCGGGACATTAATTTTTTTTTACTTGCCAAAAAAATTACAAATATGTGTACAATTATTAAACTCCTATTAAACTCCACTTGAAAGAGCCTGGAGCGATCAATTCATTTCCAGAGTGTGTTATCATTCATATAATCACTAATACTATAATAGCCATTAACACACAAACGTTCCTTTACAAGTTTTTTGAATTTAGCAACGGATTCATTTTGAACGTTTTCTGGGATTTTGTTGTAAAAGCGTATACATTGTCCCATAAAAGATTTACTTATTCTACGCAATCTAGTTGAGGGTAGAACTAATTTATGCTTGTTCCTAGTATTTACATCATGCACATTACTAAATTTTGAAAAGTCATTCTTATTTTTGTGGACATACATAACATTAGCAAGTATGTACTGAGAAGCTACAGTCAATATTTTTTATTTCTTTAAACAGGTTTCTTAGTGAGTCTTTGGGGCCCAGGTTATAAACCGCTCGAATAGCTCTCTTTTGCAGGATGAAAATAGTATTTATGTCGGCTGAATTTCCCCAAAGTAGAATGCCATAAGACATTATACTGTGGAAATAGCTAAAATATACCAGACGAGCCGTATCCACATCAGTCAACTGTCTAATTTTTTTGACTGCAAAGACTGCTGAGCTAAGTCTACTCGACAGTTTATTAATATGGGGGCCCCACTGCAATTTGGCATCTACGGTTATGCCAAGAAATACAGTCGAGTCAATGAGGTCTAACGCTTCCCCATGTAAAAGTACATCAGTTTTTACACTTTTTACGTTGGGAGTTGTAAATTTAATACATTTCGTTTTTTTACTATTCAACATTAAGTTATTAGCACTAAACCAATGCACTACAGTGAAGAGAGTATTGTTAACGTCGTCATAATTTGAAGAATGTCGTTTAACTTTAAAAATTAAAGAAGTATCATCAGCAAACAATACTATCTCATGATCATTATTTACAAGATAGGGCAGGTCATTTATGTAGATGAGGAAGAGAAAAGGCCCCAGAATAGATCCCTGTGGAACCCCCATACTTACCAGGGCCCCGGGAGATCTCTTGCCATTCACGTCAACTCTCTGAACACGATAGCTCAAGTACGATGTCAGAAGATTGAGTGCGGCATCTCTTATACCATAGTGGTGTAGTTTCCTGACCAGAGTGTCATGCTGTACACAATCAAATGCTTTGGTTAAGTCACAGAATATACCTAAGGCATCCTGTGACTCTTCCCAGGCTTCAAAAATATTCTTCACAAGCTGGATACCCGCATCTGTTGTTGAGCGACCCCTAGTAAATCCATATTGCTTGTTATGCAGCAATTTATGTGTACTAAAATGGAGTAACATTTGATTCAAAATAATTTTTTCAAAAATTTTACTAAGAGTCGGTAGTACTGAAATAGGTCTAAAATTGCTGGGGTCAGAAGTACTACCAGATTTGAACACCGGAATAATCTTACTATGTTTCATAAGGTCAGGAAACTCGCCACGTTGAATACAAATATTAAAAATAGTTGCTAAGTAAGGTGAGACTACATCAATTATAGAACTGATCACCTTGACAGAGATCCCCCATAGATCAGCAGTTCTTTTAATATCTAGAGATTTGAATGTTTTTATGATATCGTTCTTATTAACAGTAGTAAACTTAAAGTTTTCTTTACATTCCATAACATTTTTCTTGAGTAATGATTCGGCAATTGTCGGAGAAGAGAGAAGTGACTTAGTTGTAGAAACAGGAATGTCAGCAAAAAAATTTCTCGAAAAAATTGGCAACCTCCTGATTAGATTGAATAGTATTAATACCATCAGTTAAGGTTAAGTCAGAGTTGCGCTTCGTAAGTCTACCCATTTCACTATTTATTGCAATGCATGCACAAATGCATATGAATGGGTTGAATGCAACCCATTCATATGCTTTGTGACCTTTACAAATGAACTTTACGTTACGTTTTTATAGGTAAGGGTGTTCTAAAAATCTTTGTTTTCGAAAATTTTATAACTCTATAAATATTGATGTTTAAAGAATTTAAATGTTTAATACAACTTTAAAAACTTATCCCCTATATGTGTGTTCATTTATTGTCGCGATGGTAACGACACGCTCTATATTATATAATACGCACCGTGCGTAGAATAACGTTCTGTGGTCACATAGAACGAATTTGATTTTATCATCGGAAAGTCTTAATTATTGTCTACGCTTTCAGATGACATTACTTGTATTTTGGTCTGACTTATAGATTGAGATTCAGAATAGAATAACGTTCTATCTGATTTGTGCTCCGCAGCACAAGGACATATGTACGTTTAGACACAGTTTTTTTTGTACTGACTAGACTAAGCTTACTATGTAATAGATGAGTGTAAAATACCCGGAGTCAATTGATAATTATTGCACAGTAACCCACTTTTCATGCGTTTGTATCATACATATTTTCTGAATTTTTGGTAGTACAACCTTATAAAAACCTTGTAACCCATTAGTTTTTACCATTTTTCGTAGGAAAACGTCACTATTACACATGCAACGTCTTATTTCCTAAATTTATGTAATTATTAATTCAAAAAGTATACTGTTTGTTAATATACCTAATTATAACACAAACCTATTACAGTTGCTATTACAATTTTTGAGGTAATAATGTTTAATTTTTATATATATATTTTTTAAAATGGTCACATTAAAAGCAACCAAAAGTCGTACACCACCCAAATTTTAATTGCATCTAAAATTACTATTAAGTGCTACTTAGCATTGTAGCTACTTGCCAATTTACCACTTATGTAACGTATTGATAGTTTCTGGGACCTTATCTGTTGGATGTAGAGTCTAGATTAGACCCTACTTCCTGACGGCTTCTTATTCATTATGTACGGTAAGTCATCGGCATATGAACGTTATATAACACCTTTCTTATTCACGGTCTAACTCAAACCAGATCGGATTAAAAAACATCTCGTCCAATAATAACCTCATGGGACAGTACAGATTAGTCCTCAATAACCAATCCCACATCATCATTACGTCATTATTCTCACTGGGAAGTATAATACGATAAAATAATACAAGGAAACAAAGCCAATACCTGCTAGGCGCGTAATAAAAAAATCTCGAGTGCTTTACATTTCATCAGCGACATGTTTTCGAATCAAAGAACAACCCGAGCCGCTCTTGACAAAAGCTTGCAACTTAAAACGGCCAATGTTTACAACGATAAGTGGTGCTACGGATTGTGTACGTGACTTGTTGACAGAATTTATGGCACTTACATTTAAAAATTTTTCGTTTCTTTGTTTTGTGTTCGTTTCTTTTTGGTAAATCGTGTATTTTGGAAGTTACATTTACTGAGTAATGAAATATGCATAATATTTTTCGATCATACCAACGTAATAATGAGCAAATATGAACTGGTGTTTTTCACAAAAGAAAAAACTTTAAAAAAAAGGGAAAAAAAAGGGAAAAGGAAAAAAAGACAAAAATCATCTGGATGGACATAAAATAACAAATAAAGAAAGAAATGATCTGGTATAGAAACAAAAGTAAAAAAATAAGTGTGTAAATGATCGTGATACGAATCGCGGCCATCTCTTTTGGGGCCGCCCGATTACCGACCGAGCTATTATAACATTCTTTTTCTGCGAAATTTACCGTCACATTTGAATGATATTATTCATTCCCTGAAAACAGGGATAAAAAAGAAATTTTCTAAAAATGAAACTTCTCGACCGGGATAAAACCTGACTTAAGATGGATATTTACAATTACGTATTAAGTAACCCACCTGGGCATAATCATCACAAATTGCGATTGAAAAAATAAATCTAACTTCTGATGCTAAGGTTCTCTGATGAAGTGAGCAGGTGCTTGTGGCTGTTAATCTTAGGGTAAACGCCAATTTTTTTTTTTTTTAATAGGTCAGATCGTACCTTTTTTGTCAGAAATACCCGACATGACGACTTCTATTTTATTCGCCTCGCTCCACTCGATCTCCAGCCAGTCGATTATCGCCAGCTTTTCGTGGTAGGGAACTGACGTGAGAGGCGCTCATCCGCCTCGTACCATGTCCTGCACGAAGATATGGAGATCCACAGCACACGAAGTTCCACGCCTTGAGACCATGAGTTCGGTGTATGATGATGGTTGACTTCTTCGTATCATTGCACCGCCGTAAAGTCACAATCATCTGAGTCACAAGAAGGCGTCAGACGTCAAAGGGCTTCATCTTCTTTGTTAGCGGTTCATATGGAGTCGTTATGGCTTCATTCTTTTTTAAAGAGAGCCAGTTCGGGGAGCTGCTGTCGATCGAATGTTATCGTCCCGGTGAGATGTTCTTCCTTCGCCATGGTTCATGTGCATGAAGTAGCATTATAAAAGATCAATCGGTCTTCGGATCTAGTCGGCCACAGGCAAGGAGTGTTGTTCCGATACCACTTCTGATTTCGGAGAATGAAGTAGATTTATTTGTTGTATCTGTTGATCAGTGCGCACAACCGGCGCGGTCGATCGCCAGACGTTAGTAGTGGTTAAACTACTTGTGTCCGGCCGAACTGCTGACTCAGGGATATGATCGTACGCCATTCACATTCGCTCGTTCACTCTTTCTTACAACATACACGGCGCTAGTAGTCGAAGAGTACTAAGAGGCTACCATAGATGGAACCACTTGTATGAAATAAATTATTTCGTAACCTCTCTCACATATATTCACTTTTTTTTTAGAGAACCAATTGCAATAAAACAAATCTTTAATGTTGCATATTCGATGTGGTACATTGAATTTTATTATTTTATTGAATTGAAATACATAGTTATTTATATAGGTTTATTTCTTAATGTTGTATAGTTATATATTGTATCTACTATGCTGATGTGTGTTATCCCAACTATCCCAATCCCGTCTCGAAAAATTGTAGCGCCATCTCAATAGCTGCATTAGATGTATTTTCGGTTTACGCAAATATGACCATGTATCTTCCTACCGTCGCAAGCATAACAGGCTTTCGATTCGACAGAGGCGCAGCTCCAGAATTCCGTTAATATTGTACTCTGTATTATTTAATCCTAATTCTCCTTCATACCTTAAGGATACCTTCCAATACCCTCACTCTGGTCCTGACAGAGTATCCCGTTCCATCAACCAACTTAAAATTCACATTTCTCAAAATATTGCAGGATACTTTATAAAAATATGTATACACATATCAAAATTTTCATTTTAATAGATAAGTACCTGGGGGACCGAAAATTAAAAAATAAATAAAATGATCTGGTATAGAAAAAAAAATAAAAAAAATAAGTGTGTAAATGATCGTGATACGAACCGGCATCTGTTTTGGGGCCACCCGATTACCGACCGGGCTATTATAACATTTTTTTTGCGGCGAAATTTACCGTCATATTCGAATGATATTTTTCATTCCCTGAAAACAGGGATAGATTTTTCGCCCCCGAATCTACGCACATACAAAATGTCGCTGGAGCCTTTTCCGAGATTCTGATTGTATATACTCGTATATTTATCATGTTGTCACTGTGTATTCAGTTTTTGAAATCAAATTAGTAAAATGGCGAACTTTCTTAGTGAAAATAACGTTTCAAATACTTGTTTTCTCGAAATATATAAGTGAACGCCGAACTGCTTGTTGATTATTTCATTAATGATTTTTCTTTACCGAATAAAATTTTTGCTTGGTCGAAAAACACTTGGAAGCTAATGAAAAAAAATATCGATTTTGTTTTTATAATGTATGTAATGGGTATGTTTCTTTTTATCGTTTATAAATATTCGTAAGAGAAAAAAAAAACCTGTGACACCAATCTGCACTTTTACCAAAAATTATTGAGTACTTCATTATTAAATTCTAGACTTCCATGAGCTTCGTCAGAACTCTCGCTATGTCGCCCCTCAGGATCTCCGACACAAGGTTCTGACTCCGCCTTTTTAAATTCACTCTTTTGGTAGAGACCACAAAACCGCACGGAGTTGGGGAGCTGTGTCGGATCTGTGACTCATTTTGAACTCAACTTAATCCACTAACGACTTTAGATCAGACAAAGCTCCTCGATTTATAAAAATGTGTATAAAACCTATCAGCTTCAATTAAATAAAGTCAAATTTAATTTATATCCGTTTATACTACACCATGGTGACGTATTAGTGACGAATTGTATGTGCGTAAAATTCGGGGGGCGAAAAACCGATCTAGCTAGACGAATATGACGATAAATTTCGCGGCAAAAAAAAATAATAATAGCTCGGTCAGTAATCGGGCGGCCCCAAAACAGACGGCCGTGGTTCGTATCACGATCATTTACACATTTATTTTTTTACTTTTTTCTATACCAGATGATTCTCTTTTTTTTTTTTATTTCCAAAAATACATGATTTACCGAAAAAACAACCCGAGCAAAACTCGGTCCTCCTGGTACTACAGTTCCTAAAACGATATTTGTGCGGGATATTTTTATGTGAACTATATAACACGTGAATTAAGATAAGTAAATTAGGTTTCTTTGTATAAGTAATTTGATAATTAGTTCATGTAAATAAAGAATAAACTTAAAATACTGCTTAAGATAATTTCTTTTAAAACTTTGTATGATAATTTGCCTACTTTGTATTGTCAATAAAAATGTCTTTATATAGAAATAGTGTGAAATTTTAATTGTATAACTTTTTTTGGATAAGTCTTGACATATATAGAGAGCAGGAACTTATTTCCACAGGAAAACGTATATAAAAATAGCGGCGTTTCGGGGCATCATCGCAGTCGACGAGCATCAAGAACTACCAGTGGAACAAGTAACCAGAAGAAGTCAGTAAGAAAGAAGAAACTCCGCAGCCTGGAATAGGAGGAGTCTGCAGCTATAGAATACTGTTTATTCATAAGAAAATATTGTACAGAACGTCTGAAATAAACACAATTCTTTCTGTCTTCGCGAGATTCTTGTTTCTTTACCAATCCAGCACACTGAAATGTGCATTGCGCACAATATTAGTATATTGGTTCTATCAATATTTCTAATCGTATATCAAATTTAAAACCGAATGTATTTCCCGCTCATTTATATTTTAATACCAATCAATTTAATAACTCTAACTCGTAGGCGGATAACACACGTGCGCTTTCTAGCAGTATTATTTATTTATTTTTGTGTCTTCATTTTAATAATAATAATAATAATTTGGCGTAGGGAAGTGACGACCCCATCGCCCACCGGCGTAACAGTTCAAGTGACAGAACTGTTACGTCGGCGCAATCAGTCTGCGCCTTGCCAATGGTGTTAGCACCGTGCCTCGGCAAAAAGTGAGGGCGCATAGGCCCGTCTGTGCATATGGCCATATCCCAGAATACGGTGCCGGTCTGGGGGCATCTTCCGTTAAACGACGCCTCTCACCTTAAAATGGATGATGGAAAATCGAAGAAGAACGCGCATAGGGCCGCTGCCTGGGGGCCCGCCAGGGCGCGTCTGGAGCTGGCGCTGGACGTGGCAGCATGCGGGACGCCAGCCGAGCGCGGGGTACTGCACGACCACAAAGCAGTACCTCGCATCCATCATCCCCACCAGTCGGCTTGGTGTCGGCAGGATCCTCTCGGATCCAGCAATCGGCACCCGCCGCTGGTGGAATACGCCGCTTGCGCTGGACGTCTGAAATGAATCAGAACGCAAATGCGGGCGTATTTTAGGGCAAAAGGGAGTGAACCTGGAGGGTTTGCGTATCGGGCAAGGATGTATCGCTTTTTTTTTTTTCTGAGCTGGAGCCATCTTTAACCGTCACGGAGCAAAAACCTAGCAGACAGAGTTCGGTACATCATGCGCTCAAAAATATTTGATGATGCCGAGCTCGAACGACTTCGACGTGAGGCTGTTCCCTCATCGGATGAGAATGCAGTAGCCGGAAATGCGACCCCGCAACCTTCGGATCTCGCAGGGTTACAAAGCGAAGCGGAGGCCGCGTTTTACCCCCCGGCTCCTGTAGATTCGTGCGATGATGGAATAGTCGCCCAAGAAATAGAGCAGATGAGAAGTATATTGGAGGAGGCAATTCTGGAGGTGCGCGAAACGCCTCTCGAGTATCGACCACGTCTCCCCCGCATACCCCTAAGTAAGCGGAAGTCGGTCTGTGAGTGTCGTGAGGAAATCACTTAACCCGATGCTGGCAACCTATTTGGAAGCTAGCCGGGATCTTTGCGATACGGACTCAATTCTTCCTCTTTGGCGCGCTGCACTGGCAGTATGCCGAATCGTTTGGCGCCAAACTTCCCAAGGCGGACGTGCTACCAGACCAGGTTAGCACTATCCCAGCATGGAGAAGAAGAATTGGAGGACCGTATCGCAAAGGTAAGGGCCATCATACGGCAGGCTGATAAGCTTCAGGTCGGGCAATAATAGGCCCAGAATTGTGCACACCGTTAGGATGGCGTTCGCTGGGACCAACATCAACTTGTCCCAGCCGGATATTACGCAAAACTAACGGAGACGCATTATAGGTGACCTGAAGCAGAGGATCGCTGCTTGGGGGCGGCGGATTCGGAGATATATCCGAGAGGACGGCGCGGTTTGTTTAGCCGAATCGCCTCTTCCAGAGTGAACAAAAAGAGGCTCTACAAATCTTATGGAGCGACCAATGAGCTGTGGAACGGCCAAGGACCGGACCAGGCAAGGACACTGTTCGCCTTCTGGCGCAGCCTGTGGTCAGAGCCCGTAGAACCCCAGCGA
>CAKOGK010000187.1:0-33703 GCA_933534255.1 Iphiclides podalirius | reverse complement strand
AGTAATATAAAAATACTCCCCGGGATTGGGTCGTAGAATTTTGAAAATTCGGCGGTTAGGCGAGTAACAGCTCCAAGATGACTTCGTTTACTGCACTTTCTCTTCTGTAGTGCACTATATTATTACTTATTTTTTTATTACATACACTTACGTAATTTAACTATGAGTAAATAATGAAATAATATAATTAATTATAAACTTTAAATATACGGAGCTACAATTTTGACATGTTCACCGGACCAGTGTTGCCAGTCATCTCCCTTATTTTTTCTTAACCTAGATTTTATTAAACTAAATACAAATTGAATAACACAATTTATATAATATTTGAATGTCTATAACATATGTCATGAATGTAAAGTCCGAATGTCTGATGGAACAATAACTTTATGTTTCTATTCTGTCCTCCGCATTGGTCAGAATACATGATCACTTTTTAGTAGTCGCTAAATTTTGAAGAAAGTACAGCAAGCAAGATCCAGTTTCTTGGGGTCCTCTTGAGGCATATGACTCGTCCCAAACAAACATGTAGGCATCATCTGTCCCCATGTTGTGAATCCCAAGGCAAAAAGTCCAAAGCTGTCTTTTGTAATACACGATTCCAGTGCTCAACACGGGAGTAGGTAGGGTTTTAATTAACTCAAAGGTGATCACAGTGATGTCAGTTGATGGATTTTGCCACAGCGTCTTTTAATCCCTGTCTGGCACTGTCTGCTTTCTGGTGTAATTCTTGTTCAAGTTGCAACTCTTGTTTTAGGTGTTCACTCTAACTACCATTTAATTTTGTTGTTGAAGAGTTCACATTTTTTAGCAAGAATCACTGTTGGGTTGCATGTAATCTTAAATTGAAACTTTCATTAAAATTTTTGCTGAACATGATGAAATTAGTTCAAGTGTATCATCTTGACTCATTCATGACTGCATGGCAATTCAATTGCTAAAGCTAAATTTGCATGCTGTTAAACAGCTAAATAGGTTAAAGCGACAGACATGTACTTAAACATCTTTGTAACCCTATTTATGGCAAATAAATATTTGAATTTGAATTTGAATCTTTATAAAGAGAATACATTTGTCCAAGGCTCAGGTCCGGTGAAAGAAATCTACTATTCTCACCTTTGAAATTGTGTATGGTATAATGAGACTCACAGAGTGGAAACTAGCCAATGAATAGTATTACCTCTGCGATCTTATCGTCTGGTGTTTTGTTTACAGATCTTTGTCGATCTTTCTGATCAATGGGTGGAACATGTTGCATACTTTTATGCTTCAGCACCCTAGTTACACGTCCATCAGAATCTTGAAAAGTTTTTAGGAAGAATTTCTTACGCACCTGAAATTCAACACCATCTTCACCCAATAAAGAATAAAGGTGTGTTTTTTGCCTTCTTGAATTCTCCGTTCCTGTATATCTTCTGCATTTGTTTGTCACTCTAACTAGTGAGAACAGTAATTCACTCGGAGTATCAAAGTTTGCCAATGAGTAAAACCTTCTGAATATTTCCTCCTTAATTGTAGTTCCTCAGTAATTTTTACATTACAATTTTTAGGATATGGACATTCACCTGTGTTAGGTGTCTCCGGAGGAACAATGTTCTTTTTGTGGTTTTCATATTGTTCGCCTTTTGCTCGTTTTTAAACGATATTTCGCTCCCAAGTCTCTGGCCTTTTCACACGCTTTCTACTTTTGAGGATAGGAGTTTCGTTTGTAGTGTCAGCTGCTGATGTGCTGTTTTGAGTTTCTGCCGTTATTGAACTAGACGTGCTAAACTTAAAATAAACAATGTTAACATTTATCCATCATCACTAGTAAAATAAAAAAAAAACATCAGAATTGTACTTTCAATTACGGACTATAAACATCGGTCAAAAATTTACTCACCGTGCGAAAACCCGTAACGTCTTGTAGCTCTCGCAATGCGGCACGATTACCGCGAAGTATAATCAGCAAAATTGTGGCCAGTATTGTTACGCACAAAGTAAAGGCATTTATTTGTGCCGTTTAGGATTTCTTTGATAGGTACGTACACTTTCGCGAGGCTTTACATTTTCTTAATTAGTCCTTTAACTGCATTACTGTCATCATAGAAAACATTTTCCTACTAATTTTAAGAAAAAACTGTCAACACGAATAAACATCATGTTAATTGCGCAATGGTCCATTAGGAGAAGCTCCCAAGTATGGACGTTTCCTAATGATATAAAATAAAACAAGATCTTGCACATTTAAATCATTAACTTGATAGTACTTTTGTATTATTATGGGCTCTTGCAACTTGCCATGAGGCTTCTCCTTGCTGAAAAATGACGTTTCTAACATAGGACTTGTAATTACCACGTAAAATGGCCAAGTTTCTGATATAATCTCCGTAATTATCCATTATGTCATCTTCTCTTAGAGGTGAATTATTTATAATTTTCTTCTTTCGTTAGGCAACTTTTGAGCTTGTACCGTTTGAAATCCATTAACTTCTGAGTGCATATGTAATGTAGAATAACGGTTTAAGTACGCACAATACCTTCAATACCATGTAATAAAATCCTTACATGCTTTAAAATGTGCTTCTAAACCACTGTCAGTAGCACATTCACAGCAACTGTTCAATCGCACTATCTCTATTCAACTTAATGTTGACCACTTGACCGCGATTTTCTTCATTTGTGCTTTACACTGCCCTTGAATATATGCGATATCATGACTTGGAAACCAATGGTTTTATCGTTTCTAACATATGACTTGTAATTACCACGTAAAATGGCCAAGTTTATCTTCGTAATTATCCATTATGTCATCTTCTCTTGGAGGTGAAACTGTTTATAATTTTCTTCTTTCATTACGCAACTTTTGAGCTTGTACCGTTTGAAATCTGTTAACTTCTGAGTGCATATTTAATGTAGAATAACGGTTTAAGTACGCACAATACCTTCAATACCATGTAATAAAATCCTTACATGCTTTACAATGTGCTTCTAAACCACTGCCAGTAGCACATTCACAGTAACTGTTCAATCGCACCATCTCTATTCAACTTAATGTTGACCACCTGACCGCGATTTTCTTCACTTGAGATTTACACTGCCCTTGAATATATGTGATATCATGACTTGGAAACCAATGGTTTTATCGTTTCTAATATAGGACTTGTAATTACCACATAAAATGGCCAAGTTTCTGATATAATCTTCGTAATTATCCATTATGTCATCTTCTCTTGGAGGTGAATTATTTATAATTTTCTTCTTTTATTACGCAACTTTTGAGGTTGTACCGTTTGAAATCTGTTAACTTCTGAGTGCATATTTAATGTAGAATAACGGTTTAAGTACGCACAATACCTTCAATACCATGTAATAAAATCCTTACATGCTTTACAATGTGCTTCTAAACCACTGCCAGTAGCACATTCACAGTAACTGTTCAATCGCACCATCTCTATTCAACTTAATGTTGACCACCTGACCGCGATTTTCTTCACTTGAGATTTACACTGCCCTTGAATATATGTGATATCATGACTTGAAAACCAATGGTTTTATCGTTTCTGACATATGACTTGTAATTACCACGTAAAATGGCTAAATTTATCTTCGTAATTATCTATTATGTCATCTTCTCTTGGAGGTGAATTGTTTATAATTTTCTTCTTTCGTTAGGCAACTTTTGAGCTTGTACCGTTTGAAAACTGCTAAATTCTGAGTGCATATTTAATGTAGAATAACGGTTTAAGTACGCACAATACCTTCAATACCATGTAATAAAATCCTTACATGCTTTACAATGTGCTTCTAAACCACTGCCAGTAGCACATTCACAGTAACTGTTCAATCGCACCATCTCTATTCAACTTAATGTTGACCACCTGACCGCGATTTTCTTCACTTGAGATTTACACTGCCCTTGAATATATGTGATATCATGACTTGAAAACCAATGGTTTTATCGTTTCTGACATATGACTTGTAATTACCACGTAAAATGGCTAAATTTATCTTCGTAATTATCTATTATGTCATCTTCTATTGGAGGTGAATTGTTTATAATTTTCTTCTTTCGTTAGGCAACTTTTGAGCTTGTACCGTTTGAAAACTGCTAAATTCTGAGTGCATATTTAATGTAGAATAACGGTTTAAGTACGCACAATACCTTCAATACCATGTAATAAAATCCTTACATGCTTTACAATGTGCTTCTAAACCACTGCCAGTAGCACATTCACAGTAACTGTTCAATCGCACCATCTCTATTCAACTTAATGTTGACCACCTGACCGCGATTTTCTTCACTTGAGATTTACACTGCCCTTGAATATATGTGATATCATGACTTGGAAACCAATGGTTTTATCGTTTCTAATATAGGACTTGTAATTACCACATAAAATGGCCAAGTTTCTGATATAATCTTCGTAATTATCCATTATGTCATCTTCTCTTGGAGGTGAATTATTTATAATTTTCTTCTTTTATTACGCAACTTTTGAGGTTGTACCGTTTGAAATCTGTTAACTTCTGAGTGCATATTTAATGTAGAATAACGGTTTAAGTACGCACAATACCTTCAATACCATGTAATAAAATCCTTACATGCTTTACAATGTGCTTCTAAACCACTGCCAGTAGCACATTCACAGTAACTGTTCAATCGCACCATCTCTATTCAACTTAATGTTGACCACCTGACCGCGATTTTCTTCACTTGAGATTTACACTGCCCTTGAATATATGTGATATCATGACTTGAAAACCAATGGTTTTATCGTTTCTGACATATGACTTGTAATTACCACGTAAAATGGCTAAATTTATCTTCGTAATTATCTATTATGTCATCTTCTCTTGGAGGTGAATTGTTTATAATTTTCTTCTTTCATTAGGCAACTTTTGAGCTTGTACCGTTTGAAATCCATTAACTTCTGAGTGCATATTTAATGAAGACTAACAGTTTAAGTACGCACAATACCTTCAATACCATGTAATAAAATCCTTACATTCTTTACAATGAGCTTCTAAACCACTGCCAGTAGCACATTCACAGTAACTGTTCAATCGCACCATCTCTATTCAACTTAATGTTGACCACTTGACCGCGATTTTCTTCATTTGAGCTTTACACTGCCCTTGAATATATGTGATATCATCTAAAGAAACAAGTAACAAGTCACAACGAAGCGAGTAATAAAATTCGCGACTCGTATAATCGCGTGCCTTTTATTGTGCTTGTAATTTTAACTAATTAAGTAATAGTAAATATGCTTATTAACATTCTTATAAAAATACAGCACTGCGCTCGCGCCAAGGCCTTGTCCCCTGCACCTTCCCCGCATCATTATCCTTTAGACAGAAAGATTTTTTAGATCATTGGCAATTTCCTTTCTGCTGTGGGGCTATTGACGGGCAACGTCTTAATACAAAATCCACCACACGGAGCTTCAAAAGTTCAAACTATTATAATTTCAATTCTTAAGTTTTCTATTATTCTGGATGCACATTACCGTTTCATATATATAGATGTCGGAACTAATGGACGCATGAACGATTCGTATATTTGGAAAAATAACGTTATACAGTGCTCGTGAAAGTAATAATTTGGAACTACCCAATAAAGCAGTTTTCTAATGAAACCCTATTCAAGACATGAAGGTTTGGAATACAAACAAAAAGTCTAATTACAGGCTCTCTAGAGCAGGTGTGGCCAACTTTGGTCCACATAAGATCTACTTTTTATTTTAAAATTGTGTCGCGATCGACCTATTTTTTAGGTAAGAAGGGGATGTTTTTGCAATGTGCTTTTATACCGACGTGCACTTTGGCGAGGTCTATGATTAATGGGTAAATAATCTACATACATGAGTATTTATTTAATGGGTTAAAAAACTTATGTCCAGAGGAATTAAAACAACATGAGCACTTATTAATAACATTTATTCATTCAAACTATTTAAATTAAGGAGAAACCTGAGTCTGCATTTCCTTTACTAGTGCATCATAATTTGGAGTATATCCTGACAAAGACAATAACAATGAGTCCTCAGTATGAGAATCGGTCAGGACGGAACGAAGTTTAGTTTTAGTCAATTGTAAATATGAAAATGCCGATTCGCACAGATACGTAGATCCAAAGCAAGAATAAATATATTCGCTACATTTGATAATATTGGGATACTTTTCTCGGTTAACATATTTCCAAAAATTTTCTTCAAATTTTCTGGCTTGTAAGATTAAATCAGATTGTAAAATTATAATTTCATTTTCCAAGGCGTTTTGCTCCATATCAAATAAGTCTGCAATTTTTTTGCTAATTTCCTTCACAATTAAATCTTTTTTGAAAGGAAAAGATGTAAATTCCACAATTTCTTTAATTTTTTTAAAATCTTGGAATCGCTTCTCAAAATCTTCCATTACATTTTGTATTTCGGCCACGTTTCGGCAATCTCATAAATAATATTTTTATTTTTTTGTAAGTTGTCTGCCATATTTGGAAAATGGTTCATATTATTTTGTTGTAAATCTTCTATCAACAAAATAAATTTGGTTTTATATGCATCTATGCTGCTAATCATATCAATTATTGTTTTATTTTTACCTTGTAATTCTAAATTTAAATGGCTTAATATGGAAGTAAAATCTGTAAGGAATGCTAAGTCACTAAGCCAGGTTTTGTCATTTAAATATGCATATTTTTTCTCTTGTTCATTAAGAAATTCTATTATTTCAGGCAATAAATCACGAAATCGTTGCAGAAATTTACCTCTACTTAGCCATCTTACATCAGTATGCAATAATAAATCAGACTGACCTTCATCGAGTTTTAGTTGAAAAAGACAACGTTTGAGAGAACTTCCACGAATTGAATTAACAATTTCAAACGCGATGTCCATTACTTCTTTTGTATTTAGTCTCTTGCTGGATAATAATTGCTGGTGAATTATACAGTGGTAACTCAAAAAATCTGGGAATTCATCGTCATTTCGACATAGGGCTATAAATCCGTTTTTGCGGCCTATCATTGCAGCTGCGCCATCCGTTGTTATTGAAACTAATTTAAAAAGAGGTACTTTCTTATCATTAAGCAGACTTTTAAACCCGTTGAATATATTTACACCTCTAGCCCTTTCTTTCAAAGAAATCATACCCAACAATTCTTCTTTAGATGTAAAATCTTCAAAAACTAAACGAATTCATCACATTGAAGAGAAAAACAAGAGCATCTGTTAATATCATTTTGTAACTGTTCCTTTAAATTTCCACCCATCTTTTTGATTCGTCGCGTCACTGTGTTTCGGGACAGTTGTAGGTCTTGAATTGCAGCAGTAATTTCGCTCTTGTTCTTAAAATCATTAAAAAGGGAATCCGAGATTTCCAAGAACATTTCCTTTACAAATTCACCATCAGAAAATGGTTTACATTTTTTAGCTAATAGATAGCTTACTTTGAAGGATGCAGTTGTTACTGCTTGTGACTTCAATATTGGCTTTTTGAAAATATTTTGTTGATTTGTTAATTGAATTTTAAGATCCCGAACTTTACGTTTTCGTAATTCGGAATTTGGTGGATAATCTGTTTGATACTTGTTATGTAAAGATAAGAAATGTCTCTCCAAATTACCCTTTTTAGCAATGGCTATCGAGCTAAGACATATTAAGCAGTAACATTTATCATTCACCATCGTAAAAAAATAGTTAATTTCCCATTTTTCATTGAAATGATATGTTTTCGATTTTTTTGGTTTGCTATCCATGTTCATAAATAGGTATACTAAAATGCAAAAAATATACGACTTAATAATAGGGCATGTAATAAAAATGTTATATTCAAATTAATCAAATGTTATTATTTTAATAGTCATAAATTTCTCAGAAGTGTAAATACAAGTCAATTTTAAACGCACTGTATTTCAGATTTATTAAATAATCATCATTTATATACGTTTTTATATGTATTGTATAAGTTTTTATCATAAGCCGAAGTATTATGCTTATTTTGTAATATCCCAATTCAAATAAATTTTATATAGGTAGCAAAAAGTAGCAGCAGCAAAAAAGTTATCTACCGACAAAAGCTTTAAATAGAAAACAGAATTGCAAAAGTGCAAAGAAAAAGAACTTAATAAAACCATTTCAAATGTCAAAACAAACTAATAAAAATAATGATAATATAAAAATTATATCCTTTCTATGAGCTAATCACAGAAAACATTTGAATAAAAAGTATTTGTACTTTTTAAGTAAAAAGTTTTTATGAGATACTTATCGCAAACCCCGAACTTGCGAGTGATCGACCAAAATTGGTTTCGCGATCGACCGGTCGATCGCGATCGACTTGTTGGCCACCCCTGCTCTAGAGCATGCCGAATCGTAGAGAATGCCTTTGGGATAAAGGCTTCCCGATTCAGAGTATACAGAAAACCTATATCTGTATCATTGGATAAAACTGATTCTATTATTAAAGCGATCTGTGCGTTGCATAACTGGCTTCGGACTAATCACAAATACATGAATACTCCCGAATTAATTGACGAAGATTAGGAACAATCAGAAAGGGAAGTTGGAGAGGCATAGCTATGGAAGGAGTAGTTGAATTAACGACACCGTTGTCTTCTAACAACTATACACGCAAATGCAAAAGATCTGCGCGATAGATTTGCTGACTATTTTATCGAACCTGTAAAAGTTCCATGGCAAGATAGAATGATTGCGTAAATATTGAATGTTTATTGCACCAATCTTCTTTGACTTCGCTACCTTACTAGCCTCTCTATTATATGTGGTTCGTATATTTTTTATCTTTGGTGGTACAAAATAGTGAGATTCGAGTAGGAAATAGTCGGTGACTTACCCGATAACTCAGGTTTCTTAGAGTTGGCTTGCTTCCTTTATATTATTCATAGATCCTTTCTCGGTTCTGCAGTTGTGTATATCTCACTTTGATTAATTTCAAGTGTTTTATATGCGATTAAGAAAATGTGATTTAAGATGCGCCACCAAGGGAACACGGAAGCAGAATGGCCGACCCTTAGCCTCACGGTCAAATCTTCTAATTGCAACTGTTGCTATCTCTTTTCACCGACTTAAGGTTAGGGAGTGGTAAAAGGATAGTAAGACAAGTGCATACATATATATATATATATAATGCGTGTAAATGTGTGTTGCTGTGATTGGATGTTATTAAAAAATGTAGACTATGCCTATGCGCTAACGGCTATAATTTAAGTTGTCCAATTGTTAAGGTCAAACGCATTTCATGAATAATAGATTTGAGAGCCGCTGAACGTACATTATTGTTCCTGTCATCTGGTTCTCTTGGATTCCATAAGCATGGATGCCTTTATTAGCATTCAAAAACTGTATGGTATTATTTTTATTCACGATTGTTTCGAAACGATATGTACGTAGAACTTATTTACATTATCGATTTCGTCATTATCGTGAATGAGACTAATAAAGGTATCCCGGAACTCTTAACTAGTTCTCGTAAGACCCGTTGAATTTAGGTAGTTTTATTGTTGCCAATTTAACTATATTATTACAATGTTCATTATTGTTGTTATTCAATGTTATAATGATGTTCGTTTATAATCGCGGGGGTGTAGGGGACGGCGTGAGGCCGTCGGCTCCGTCCTCGTGTTTTCCGCAAACTGTAGTCTTCTGTTTTCCCCACTTGGTGGAGATGAGTGGTTTCTTCGGCGGGGGCGGAGGGAGAGCGTGGTTAGGTAATGCCGTCTCCGTCTCTGTTGCAGAGGGTTGTTGTTGTTCATGGTTGTTGAGTGTAGGCATTGTTCGTGCGTCGCTCGGTGACGACGCAGGTGCATCACGTCCACAACGCTTGCGTCGGTGGCTTCTTATCCGCAATGTGGGCGGATGCGCTGGCGGCTGCATTGTTGTAGCGATTTTGGTGCTTCTTGAGTGGCGGCGGCGGTATTGGCAAATAGCGGCGCCGTCGACGTTCGGTCGCTGTAGTTATGCCCGGCAGTGTTGCGTACTGCGGTAGGGTGTTTTACAGTACTTTCGCCTACTCATTTGCTCCGGGTCGGTCGGAGGGGGTGAGACCGAGGTTGAGGGGGGAGCTGCCCACTTTAGTCCGTCCTGTATTGCCCGTGCCTATCTCGGGCGACTGTTGTCCAGCCGTCTTCAGTATTTACGGCTCTTTGGGGTTCAGGGCGCTGCTGATTCATTCTTATGCCCCTTTCCCTTACTTCCCCAATGAAAGCGGGGCAACGCCTGTCGTTGGCGGGATGCCTTTGGCGGCAGTTTGCGCATCTGGCTGGCGTAGTCAGCGGCAGTGGGCCAAACTGCCCACTGCCGCTGTCTACGCCAGCCAGCAATATGGGTTTCCGCGCACCTGACACACACAATGGGTCTGTGGCAATTATAAGATGCATGTCCGAATTGTTGGCATCTATGGCACTGTGGTGGGCTCGTTCTGCCTGTCCAACCCTCCACGGTGATGCCGGGCATGTTGAGCAATTCTTCGACGTTGTTTCTGATTGGCGGTATTAGTTTAGTATAAGCCGCCGGGAAGCCCAATTGTCTTAGGGCCTCGGTAATATCTTCTGGTGTATTGGTTTCCGGGAGTCCTCTTATTCCGACCTTAGTAGAGCTCGGCGGCGGGTGAATAACAGTGCCATTTAATTTCACTGTTTTTCTCTGTCGCTACTGACAAGTGTCTTTGTATGACACGGTATTCCGCTGCAGATTGGGGAAGAAAACGCATACCTTTTCCGTATGCACGTGCGTTGGGGGCGTGATCAGTTTTTGTTTAAGCTCTGTAAAATGGGTGATCCAGTTCGGTAGGTTTTCTACCACTATGGGTTGATACCCTTTCTTTGTGGTGTCTTGATTCTCAACGGTTGCAGTTTCCGGTTGAGGTTTTTGTTGTTGTTGCTGCGATTTTGACGGCATCGGTTTTGCACTATTTCCATCGCGGCTTCATCACGTTCGGGAGAACTGTGGACCGTGTCGTATGACGGTGATCTTTGGTGGTTGCGAGTGTCGGGTGTAATTGGTTACCTCATTTTTCTTGACACTACGTTTACGAAATGCTTTTCTCTGTGAGTTTTCAAATATTGAGATCCGAAAGCACATATAAGGCTATCTTTTTTTGCAACAAGTGAGGTTTGTCTACCCTCATTCGAGGAAAAACGGTTTCTTTAAGTTTTTCATCTATTTTTGAATGACGTATTAGTAAATTTTGAGTTTCCGATTGAACATTTTAGCGTCTTTTTATCGCTACATTTTAGTTTATGTTTCCATAACAGTTTTTTTAGAATTAAATCCTATTCAGTCTGTACACGGCAATAATCAGTATATTTTTGTTTTCGCATCGGTTTAGTGACATTTAATGAATTTTCAATGTAGTTTGCTTTTTCCGTGGCGCTGCAATAAGTTGTTATCTTTCTAGACAGTTTTTAGGTTTTGATATAATTCTTTGTTCTTCAGTTTGACCAGCAAAATTTAAAACAAAAATCGCACAGTAAAAGCACGGTATAATCTTTATCTCAAACATTTTTAGTACATTTGGGTTTTCGCCTGTGGACAACTGTCATACTGTAATTCGAAACTTCCATTTTTCGCCACTTCGAGAATGACCCCTTGATTTGATAGTAGTTCTTTCTCTAAATTATGTTCTAAGGAAACTGGTTGTAAAAATGTACGTAAACTACGAAATGAAGGTAAGTTGATTTAACTGTATCGGAGGTAGTTTCTCCCGACGCTGAGTAAAAGCATAAAGAAGAGGCTTGTGATCTGTAAAAATGGTACACTGTTGCACTTCCAAAATATGTCTGAAGTATTGCACGGATTCGTATATGGCTAAAAGTTCTCTATAATATGCAGGCCAGGTTGATTGACGAGCAGTTAGCTTTTTACTAAAAAAAAGCAAGGGGTTGCCATTCATTACCTACACGTTGCTGCAGACAAGCACCTACCTGGACACTTGATGCGTCTGTGAACAGACCTAAGGAGGCATCAGGCTGTGGATATGCGAGTAGAGTTGCTTGTCCCAAACTTTCCTTACAAGCATTAAAGGCACACTCCCAACTCCGGCGTCCAAGGTACTGGTTTTGCTCCCTTGAGTTTTGTATCAGTCAATATGTTTATCAACGACGCTTGCAACTCAGCCGCTCGTGGTAAACATCGTCTATAATAATTGATCATACCCAGGAACCCACCAACAACACCAACCCGTCCCCCCTAAAAACTACCGTCCAATCTCACTGCTATGCCATACTTTTAAAATGTTTGAACGCTTACTCTTAAACCGTCTCACAACAATAGTCGACCCTCAATTAATTCCAGGATAAGCTGGATTCCGACCTGGCAAATCCTGCTGCGCACAGGTACTAAACCTAACTCAACACATCGAAGACGGTTTCGAGAATGGCCTGGTCACTGGCGCGGTCTTTGTTGATCTCAGTGCAGCGTATGACACCGTTAACATAAAACGCCTACTTGCAAAAGTTGCGACTATAACAAATGACCGGCCCTTTGTTAACATCCTCGGTGAAATGCTGCGAAATCGACGCTTCCAGGTCCTGCTTTACTCCCAAAACAGTAGGTGGCGAAACCAGAAAAATGGTTTACCACAGGGTAGTGTGCTTGCGCCTACCCTATTTAACATATACACAAATGACCAACAACTACACGACAGTACCAAACGCTTCATATATGCCGACGATTTGGCGCTTACATCACAAGCCAAGTCCTTCGAAGAGATCGAAATCGGTCTTTCAACGGCCTTGAAACAACTTACCGAGTACTATGGAACGAACTCAAACCAACCCCATCCAAAACGGAGTCCTGCGCATTCCATCTGCGCAACCATGAGGCCAGAAGGGTATTAAAGGTTGAGTGGGATGGCGTAGATATTAAGCACAATCCCTCGCCAAAATACCTTGGTGTTACCTTGGATCGATCGCTAACTTATAGGGAAAACTGTCGCAAACTGAGGTCCAAAGTTAGCTCAAGAAACAACATACTACGCCGTCTCACTTCTTCCCAATGGGGTGCATCACCTCATGTACTACGGACGAGTAGCTTAGCTTTATGCTACTCGGCAGGCGAATACGCATGCCCAGTTTGGGCACGCTCTGCTCATGCCAAAGAGGTCGATGTTGCCCTAAATGCCGCATGTCGGGTGGTTACCGGGACTCTGAAACCGACTTCTTTGCACGAACTGTATAGCCTGGCTGGTATAGCTCCGCCAAGTGTTCGTCGAGAAGTGGCTTGCAGTGTGGAGAGGCATAAACAGAAGTATGATAGCAGGCATCCACTTCACAGCCAGACTCCACCACCACCACGTCTAAAGAGCCGTAACAGCTTTCTCAGACAGCCTAGCTTAAATGAGAGGCTCGCTCCAAAAGCTAGGCTGGAACGGTGGAATAAAAAGTACCCTCCTAAACACCCTGCAAGTTTGCCTCCTGTTGAGAGGCTTCCCCCGGGTGGTGATCTTCCCTGGGCAGTTTGGAAGTCCCTAAACAGACTTCGATCTGGTGTAGGAAGATGCCAGGATAACCTGGTGAAGTGGGGTTTCGCAACAACAATAAATGTCACTGTGGCGAGGTCCAAACTATGGCCCATCTGCTGCAATGCCCGTTGTGTCCCTCCTCCTGCACCTACGAAGACCTGCTTGAAGCCAACTCTGCTGCGGTGGATGTGGCCAAATACTGGTCGAACAAGATCTAACTAGCTATTTTGACTCGAAAAGAAGAAGAAGAAGATACCCAGGAACCTACGAAGACCCACCCTGCACTGTCTTAGGGAGAGGGTACTCCTGTAATGCGGCTATCCGTTCAGGCGGAGAACTTATACCGTCTTTAGAAACGCGGTATCCTAAAAAGATGACACTGTCTACTCCCAGAACGCACTTAGCAGGATTTACGACAATGCCGTAATCGGCTAGCCTCTGAAAGAGGATGCGAAGATGACAAGCGTGTTCTTCTTCATTGCGGGAAAATATGAGTATATCATCGATATACGGAAAACAAAAATCCAAATCCCGCAAAACCTCATCCATAAAGCGTTGGAACGTTTGTCCCGCATTGCGCAATCCGAAGGTCATGTACGGGAATTCAAATAATCCAAAAGGAGTCTCGTGATCGCCGTTTTACATACGTCTTCGTCGTTGACTGGTATCTGTTGGTAAGCTCTTATCAGATCAAGCGTACTGAAGACAGTAGATCCAGCGATGTTATTACTAAAATCCCCGATATGACGCAACGGATAGCGGTCTGGGATGGTTCGCGCATTTAAGCAACGATAATCACCGCATGGTCGCCAAGAAACCAGATCCTTCTTGGGCACCAATTGCAGTGGAGAAGCCCACGGACTTTTGGATATCCTGCGGTGCCATTACCAAGCATCTCATCGAACTCACGTTTAGCAATCACCAGCTTATGCGGTGCGAGGCGACGTGGCCATCTGTCATTTTAATGTAATGTACCGTCGAATGTTTAATGTCACTGTGAAGTCCTGGAGGCCGTGTTATACATGGAAATTCGGCGAGAATTTTATTGAACCGTGATTCCGCATCGACTGTGTAACATTATTGTCTATGATTATTACTATATATTGGGTCGTTCATAGATATTACTTCCTTCTTATTCTTGTCAACGCCCAACGTCCATATCATGTAAGTGATCAAATAAAGTTTATACAACTAAACAAGTCTTCTTTACTCATTTACAATAAAACATGTTGTCAGAAGTGAAAAATTAATACAAATACAAGAAGAAATAAAATGGCAGATCAGTCGAACATTATAATTTCAAACACGCTACGACCTCTCATTGTCGACGGACAAATATGTGAAAGATGGCGGACATGGAAGCAAAAGTTCGAAATTTTTATGGAAGCAAACGAGCTTGACAACCGATCACCAACCAAACAAGTCGCAATCCTTTTAAACGCAATCGGCGACGAAGGATTAAAGGTATTTAATTCATTCAATATTAACATAGCAGATCCTTCATTAACCTTAAAACACGTGTTTGACAAATTCGACGCAAAATTTAATCCATGCAAAAAACGTGACCGTCGAAAGATTTAATTTTTTCACAAGAACACAAAAGGAAGGTGAAACAATCGATGAATATGTCACAAGTCTGAACAACCTAAGTCATTCATGCGAGTTCAAAAGTCTCCAAAATTCTCTAATAAAAGACATGTTTGTTATTGGAATAAGAAGCGGTATAATCTAAGAACATTTGTTACAAAAGGACAAGTTGGAAATAGAAAATGCCGTAAATATAGCAAAAAGCATAGAAATGTCACAAAATAGGTCAGAAAAGTTACAAAATAGTCAACAATTAAATATAAATATCGCAAAATATCAGCCAAAAAGGATTTCAAGAAGCATAGGGAGAAGGGATAATCGTTCAGAGTCATCACCATCAAGAAACATTTCAAGTAGTCGCAGCCAGACAAGTCAATATAAGAAACAATGTTCCCGATGTGGTCAAATTCATAGATTTAAATGTTCAGCAATGGGAAAAGTTTGTATAACATGTAAAAAACCAAATAATTTTGCCAATTGCTGTTTTTTCAAACCTAAACTTAATAAAGTAAGTACTGTCTGTAACAATTCACCCTTTGAAAATAATAACTTTATAATTAGCGCTATCAATAAATCACATCAGGATTGGCAAATTGATGTGGACTGTTATAGATATATATTAAAATGTCGGATAGATACAGGTGCTGATACAAATGTAATGTCTAAACAAACTTTTGAAACACTTTGTTCAGCCACAAACACAAAAATACCTATTTTTAACACACATAATAACATATATTCTTTTTCAGGCGAAGAAATTCCAAATATCGGTATTTGTAATTTAGAATGTAAATTCATTAACGGTTTGATAAATAACTTACAATTTACTATTGCGGATTGCAATTGCCAGACAATTTTAGGATGGAAAAGTTGTGAGAAAATGGGTATAGTACAAAGATTATTTACTTTAACAGAAAATAAGCAAGAACAGTCAAGGTCAGTACAAAACATTCTTAATGAGTATTCGTCAATGTTCACAGGGTTAGGATGTTTAGTCAAAGAAGCACATTTAGATGTTGATCCTAGTATTCCTCCAAAAATCTGCCCAGTTCGTAGGATTCCCTATTCTCTTAGAGATAGATTAAAACAAGAGTTAGATGAAATGGAAAAATTACACGTTATTGAAAAAGTAACAAAACCAACTAAATGGGTGAGTTCTATTGTTTTAGTACAAAAACCTAATGGTAAATTACGTATATGCCTAGATCCGAGAAATTTAAATTTAGCAATTCAAAGACCTCATTATCCTTATCCTACATTTGATGACTTACGTTCTAAAATAGCCGGTGCTACAATATTTTCTAAATTAGATGCTAACTCAGGATACTGGATTATAAAATTAGATGATGAAAGTAGTGACCTGTGCACATTTAACACACCCTTATGGAAGGTACAAATTTCTTCGTCTTCCATATGGTATTAATTCTAGCGGAGAAATATTTCATAGAATAATGTCTGAAACATTTGAAGGTCTTCCCGGTGTAATAACATTCATTGATGATATCCTTGTATTTGCTTCTTCAGAGTCTGAACATAATCAACGTCTTGAAGCTGTTTTTAAAAGGGCCCAAGAAGCAAACATAAAATTTAATAAAACAAAATGTTCTTTTGGAGTCCCTGAAGTGTGCTATGTAGGACATATTTTTAATAAAAATGGTGGTTTCCCCTGATAAGTCTAAAATAGAAGCTATAATTAATATGAAAAGTCCAACAAATGTCAAAGAGCTTCAACGCTTCTTAGGAATGATAAATAATCTAGGTAGCTTCATTTCTAATTTAGCAGAAAAAAACTAATTTACTTCTAGCTTTACTTAAGAAACAAAATATATGGCAATGGACAGAGTCACATGAGCAAGAATTTATAAAATTAAAATCATTAATATGTCAGGCTCCAGTATTAGTTCATTATAATATAAATAAGCCTATAAGAATGTCAGCAGACGCTTCAAAAAATGCTGTAGGAGCAGTAATATTTCATGATAAAAATCCTATTGCATATGCCTCAAAGTCATTAACTTCTTGTCAAGAGCAATATGCTCAGATTGAAAAAGAATTATATGCTATAGTTTTTGGATGCAAAAAATTCCACCAATATATATTTGGTAAACCAAAAAAAATCAATATTTGCTCGACATGGAATTCCTTTACAATTAGTCAGTGATGGTGGTCCCCCTTATAATTCAGCTGATTTTAAAAATTTCTTATATAATTGGGATATTCAACACATAATGTCGAGTCCTCATTTCCCCAGATCAAACGGTCTAGCAGAAGTTTCTGTTAAAACTATAAAAAATATTTTTAGAAAATGTGATGAGTCAAATACAGATTATTACTTAGGACTTTTACAACACAGAACAACACCTAGAGGAAATATAAATTCCCCTTCACAACTGTTAATGTCGCGTCAGCTAAGAACCAAATTACCTTCTAAAATAGCTAATTTAAAACCTAAAGTTGTATAATTTTCAATACATTCACAAAACAAACACAAAAACATAGATAAATCAAAGTTCTATTATGATAAAATTCTCATCAGTATTCAGATTTTAATGATAAAGATTTAGTATATTTCAAAAAGAATCCTAAAGGTATTTCTTGGTCAAGAGGTACTATTGTCTCAAAGTCCAACTTTCCCCGTTCATATATTGTCAAAGATGAATATGGCACTACTTACAGAAGGAATTCACAACACATCCGTCAAAGATACAACAAACAATCATCACAATCAGCATACATACCATCAGAGTCAGACAATCACACTAAGCCTAGTAATATTAATATGTCAAATTATTCTTTGTTAGATAAAGAGGATGATAGTATGATTGTAACAAGTTATTTTAAGTCAAAAGAAAATGTAAATCATAGTAATACTCAGTCACCTAAGTATAGTAGTCGAGGAAGATTAATAAAGAAAAGAAATGTGTTATATTTATAATTTGTATTTTAGTTCAAAGTTATAAGAATAAGTTTGTAAACACTTCATTGTATTTCATTGTATAAGATTGTCACATTCATTTCACTTTTAGGGAAATGTATTTAAAAATTAAAACTATATGTTAGTCAATAAAAGATATTTCCCTCATTTCATTAGTCTTAAGCTTTGATTGTTAATTTAATTGTTTTTAAAAATTGTTAACAAACATAAACAAATTACTTGTCATTGTCAAATGTCAACGATAGTTATTTTCATTTGTAAAAAAGGGGCATGTAACATTATTGTCTATGATTATTACTATATATTGGGTCGTTCATAGATATTACTTCCTTCTTATTCTTGTCAACGCCCAACGTGCATATCATGTAAGTGATCAAATAAAGTTTATACAACTAAACAAGTCTTCTTTACTCATTTACAATAAAACAGACTGTAATTGTTTTTACGCTAACCTGTTCCGTAGTGGCAAGAGATGCAGAAACAGAAAGGCCGGTTATTCCATCCAGAACGTTTTTATTGCTGCAGTCGGGCAGCAGATGGTAATGCGCAAGAAAATCCTAACCTATAATGAGAGTGCTGACGTCCGCCACTACGAATTGCCAGTGGAAATCTCGCCGTAACCCAAAGTTAAGTTTTAGCGATACGCTACCATATGTCTTAATGGTGCTGCCGTTGGCTGCATTGAGTTGATACTTGGTAGGAGACGCTCGACCACCCAGCAACCTACGAGGATAGCAGCATAGGTCAGACCCTGTGTCTATTAAAAACCTGACCTTGCTGGTTTTGTCCGTTAAAAACAAGCGACGGCCTGGTTTAGCACAATCAGCTGCCGTCGCTACTGACTGGCTTGGCAGTTTTCCGCTTGCCATGAACAAGGGCTAACGCACTTGCTTGCCTTTTCTTTAAACGTCCAATGGTACCGGCATAATTTACCATCAGATCGTGTGCGGTTCCTAGACTTGCTTCGACTTCGACTACGATGATTTTCTCGAGTTCGAGTAAGCGCTGCAACTGTTGCAGACAGCTGTTGTACTTGAGCAGCAAGAGCACATAGGTCAAATGTAGGACCTGAAGAAGATGCAGAAGTTGCATGTACAAACGAGCTCGAAGATGATGCAAGGCTAGGAGCTACTTCGAGAATTTTGTCCGCTCGAATTGCAATATCATCAAGTGGGTCAGCACTTGCAGCAAGGATTGCCTGAAGATGTTGTGGCAGGCGGCGCATGAAAAGTTGACGCAAAATGCTCTCATCCGTGAGTGTGCTCCCAGCTAGAGAACGTAAGTGTCTTAAGAACTGGGATAGCTTACGATCGCCCAATTCCTCATCGTTCAGAAGCTGTCGAACACGTTCTTCTTCAGATTGTGATAAACGACGTATGATTTCCGTTTTTAGGTGTTCATACTTGTTAGTCCTAGGTGGATTTGTAACGATGTCCTCAATCTCAGCTGTAATCCTAAAATCCAGTTGACCAATGACATGGTCGTACATGGTCTGGTCCCCTGTGATTCCCGCTACACGAAATTGAGTTTCAATGTGTGCGAACCACAAGGCAGGTTTCTGATGCCAAAAGGGCGCTACTTTACAAACTTGAGGGGAAAGTTCGTTTATGGGAGTATTCTCTGTTTTTAGAGGCTTACCTTCGATTTGTGCGCGAAGAAGAGCATTCTCCTGTTGCGTGGAATGTAGTACTGTAGCGAGTCTCTCTAGCTCTGTCTTAAAAAAAACATCTGTAGAGCAATATTAGGATCAGCAGTCGGTGAAGGTTCAGCTTTATCTGTCATGGTAATCTCTGATAATTGTGTAGTGAGTTAATGTTACTTAAAGGAATTAATGGAGCTAAACTGTGGAAGAGTGATGTTCAGTTCTTATGACTACATACATAAACAATAGAAATAGAACAATAGACACCCTTAACACGTTCATTACCACTACGATTTTCATGATGTCTTCTCAGATGCCGCCTACATTTTCCGGTGGACTCACCAGGTGAGTCGCCGGCACTGCTATATAAATTGAATCGACTCGCCACGCGAGTTCACTGGCACTACTTATGGTAAATTCTATGTTTTGTTATTTTTGTGGCCGTCACAGTGTACAACGCAATTAAAAAGTGTTTTAGGACTTGTCTTTTTTCTTTAAAAAGTGTTTTAGCTTGTAAAAATGGCAAAAAACTCTTCGGATAAAAAAAAAGGTAAGTGTGTTTCGTAATTTAAGCAGTGGTTGTGTCAATCTTTTTAACTGTGGTTACTGTTAAGGTTATATTTTGAATTTTGTAATATGTACTTGTAAATAGACAATTTTACCCTGAAATACGGGCTCTCAGTTTTAAGAATATTGTATCAGATTAAAATATATAATTTTTATTGCGAATTTAATTGATAACAATTAAAAAAAATAGTTTTTGAAAACGTTTAAAATCTGTCGAATTAAAATTAAATGATAACTTATTAATATGCAATAATTATAGTGTCTTTAAATGAAACAACATTTTTATTACGTTCGTTTGTTAAGAAGTCTGTCGTTGTTGTGAAGAAGAAACGGAGCCTTACGACGACGATTTAACTCAGATGGAGGAGGAGAGACCTACAAAGCGACCATGCATAGAAGGTAACGTGTTTGTTTTGTTATTGATTATTTTCATTTTACTTATCTTAACAACGTTTTACCAGGTGGTAGGCCTTTTATGCTAGGTACGACTACCTGTGGTGGACACCAGCAGTGCCAGATATTCAGCCGCCAAATAGTAATGCTCTGTTCCTGTTTGAATGGCACTGTAGCTAGTGAAATAACTGGGCACATGAGACTCAAGAACTGACTTCTCACATTGATGAGCGCAGTGCAGTGCATCCAATGACTGTAAATCAAAGCAATGGGTAGCACTGCAACTGTTATGAGCTGGCATGACGCTTACCATCGTGTGAATGTCCAGCACGTCTCATCACTTGTTTACATAAAAAACATGTAATATTTAAAAGCTGCTTTATTCCTATTTTTATTTTATTTTAGGAAATCTCCAAAATTACACTGAAGACAACTCGATGAAGGTTCTGTTTGAAAATGATTCTCAAGACTGGGATGACGACAATAATAACTATCAAACATGTGACATTTCAACAAATACGAAAAACTTAAATCTTACTGAAAGCAGCACTCAAACTAATACTACAGGTGATAATTCTAAGTATATAGAAATGGCCAACGAAAGCTTTGGCATTTTTATTGGACGTGAACTTGCCAATGTGCCAATGTTTAAAAGGCGCTTTGTTATGTATCAGATTATTAGACTGATTGAAAACAATTCATAAATTAATAATTAAGGTCTCTGATAATTGGGTTGAAAGTTATGTAATGATAGAAACGCAAAAGAATCTATGAATGATTATTAATAAATACTATCAATATATTGATTAGTTTTACTTATTAATTTAATCCACAAGACTGAGTCTAAATGCTGCTATGTTAATGAATAATAATTTGTGATATTGTGTTTGTTAAGTGGTGGAAATTAGTTAAGTAAATAAAACATTATGTAAATCAACTTTTATTTTTATAACACAAAACAATTTAAATCAACATTTTTAGGCAACACAAAAATTTTTAGTACGATCTTAAAGGCTTTTACTAGTAAGTGATGCTAGTGGATGGTATAAATGCTCTTAATATTTATGGTGCGGTCTAAAACACTCAATACACAATCCTGGCTGACCTGGGCAATCTTGCGCATGCGAATGCAGTTTGAACCCTTTTTTTTAATGTGCGCCAACATTGATTACAACGCCTTCTCTTTGTTTTGCCGTGGGTATCTTTTGGTAGTTTCATAATACAATGAATTTTATTCATTAAAGGCCTTTGTAATGTGGGAGGCAAATGAGGTTCTATTATTGACTTAATTACACTTAAGCGGAAATCATACAATGTTAATTTTTTTGAATTGTATTTGTTATATAATAAAAAGGAGTTGACCAATAGAATTTGCATAACATGTATGATTACCTTTTTATACCATCGCAACGATTTGTGCTCGCATGAATAATAAGACAACATTTGGTCATGTCGATCGATTGCTTTCATACATTTATTGTATTTAATAACCATTTGTGGCTTTAATTTCAAAGTACCCCGTCGATTTCGCGTGAGTTCTAAATCCCCATTATATTTACTTGATATAGCCCTTATTTCTCTTTGGTCTATCCATTTTAATACACAAACATTATTCTTGTGAACAATGCATAGTTCTCCTTTTTTTAATTTCGCGGATTCAATTTCTTTTGGATTATTTTTTTTCTTCTGACGAAGCGTACCTGTGCAAAAGGTTTTATTAGAAAATAATTTTTCAACTAAACTGACGCTTGTATAATAATTGTCTACGAACAAATGATGTCCTACATTAATAAAATCATGAAGCAAGTGGTCAACTACTTTTTGCACGTGATTTTTGCCGCCTACGAGAGCATCAGATGCACCGCCGTATAAATGTAGTTTCATAATAACCCCGAGCTGGTCAGCCAGTGCGTAGAATTTTAGGCCGTATTTATGGCGCTTTCCCTTCATATATTGTCTAAATGACAATCGTCCCCGCCATAACATCATTGATTCGTCAATGGTAATTTTTTTTGTTGGATAATATAAAGAAAATATTTTTTCATTAAAGTAATCGATTATATTTTTAACTTTATCATAACTGCACGTCACTTGTCCTACATACACACATAACATTCTCAAAATTAAAATAAATCGATTCCGTGACATTGCCCTTCCAAATATAGGTTGATCAAAATACGCATCGTTTTTCCAGTAGTCATTCAAGCGATTTATCTTTATAAATCCCATATGAAATATGAGACCGAAAAACAATTTCATTTCTTGACTGGTTACAGGCTTCCAAGATTTTTTTCTGCTTTTTGTGGCCGCGGTAGATTTTTTTTTTATTTCTCCATATTCATTGGAGCAGTCTTTAAGTAATTCCAGCAGATTAGAAGAACACAATGCGTCGAAATAATTAATAGGCTCATCAACAACATCTTCTTTCAGTCCGGGGGTCTTCAGGAATTGGAATTCGGTTATATTAGATGTCGGGTTTCCGGGAAACCATGCTTCACCAGGCGTAACATAGTCTTCTTGAGCATTTTCATGTGCATTTTCGAAAAATTCGGGATCAGAGTCACCATCATTATCTGTCTCCAATTCATCCAATACATTTTCTGACAATATCCCCAATAATTCAGAATCCGTGATTGGATATTGAGGTGAATGGATAAGTAAATTTGTTTCTTCTCTGTTTGGTTCTTCGATAAACGAATCCATAACTGCGAGTGTCTCCTCGATGTGGAGGGTATTCCAAGCAGGATCGTCCCAGGAATGAGAAGTTCCAGGTACTGGGTTGTCGTAAGAATCCATAACCTTGGAACAAAACATTAATTTGTACTACTTTAATAAACTTTTTTAACATTATGAAACAAACAAATCAATGAATCTCTCTGGCTTATACAGGTTAGCCGGAAGATTGACGTCCAAAGAAAAAAATTAGGTCCCCCGTTTCACGCGGTCTTGAATCACCCCATGTAAGTTTTGCACAGTTTTAAGGCCTACTTAGGAATCATGAAATGACGTTAAATCAAGGAAAGATTTAGATAGAGTTACACTCTGATAAAGTAGACTTTCCATTTAATAAATAAACCAAAATGGAGAGTACTCACCGATTTTCAAAATTCCAGCTGTGGCAACTTAAGGTAGACACGAGAACACTCAAAGTCCAGTAAACGTTTGCCAAAGTAGTTCAAACAGTATCTAACAGGTCCGGTAATCGTAAGCAAAGGTATAGTCGAAACAGCACTCAAACAAGTCCAGTAATCGCAAGCCAAGGTAATCAAAACACGGGAGTCCAGTAAATGTAAGCCAGGTCACTAAAGTAGAGAACAGATAAACGCATGCGATGACGAAAGGGTCGTACAGAGCACTGAAATTGAATATTTAGTTGCAAGTGCATTCTTGGAGTGCGATTTAACATTAGCCAATGAGAGCTTCGCAAAAAACAATGTTATCAGTGCTTTTGTTCTTCAAAAACAGCGGCGCGCTGTTGTTTTTTTGCCAGCAGCTTTATCAATGCCGACCCTTTATAAAAAAACATTTTCAACCCTTTGCAAAGCCACAAGATTTATGTGATCTCAAATATTATGATAACTCTGTATTTCTTAAGCTTGTTTTTTATTCTAATGAAACTAAGATGGAATCTCTATAACTCGAACCTCGTTAAGTCGAAAAGAATTGCCATTCCCTTCCACTGAACCCCTAGATACGCGATATCTTAAATTATTAAGACTATATAACTTGAACAAAATGTTATTTCCCTACGAAGTATTTATATATTATATATTCTTACTTGGCTTAATAACAGGGTAAAAAATTAAATCTATCTTAAAATTACAATTAAATTAAAAACTATATTATTACTTATATAAAACATTGTGTATAAAAAATCTATTTAACTAAATTTATAAGGAAAGGAAAAATAAAGGAAAATAAACTAGATATAAAAGGCAGCATCCAAATTGCTGTCGCCGGGCCGTATAAGGCTGGCAACGAAGTATTGATAGTACATATTTATGTAATACTCTATAACTCGAATTTCTAAAAGGAGACTCCGTAAGTCGTAGTCAGTACAATATAATGACGTCTTACTTGGAATTCCCCGAAATAATAGCAATAAAATCCAAAATGAATGTTGTCGGGTTCGGGGCTTCTAATCTATTGTTTTTGTCTTATACACGTGCAATGAATGAAAACAATCATAAAACTTTATAAGTAACACAGCTGTGTTATGTTTGTTCCTTGTCGACACGATTACTTTTAACGGAGCTTGTCCGTCAGTATTAATTTTTAAGTCGAAGTTTCAGCGCATTTAAATCATATGTATCTCGAAGTTTTTGGTAAGTCGAAAACTCGTTCGAAATTGTTAGCATTTCCCTTAACATTCGAGTTATTAAGATTCCACTGTAGTTTGTGGTATATTGGTTCCATATCACAAGTATGTAGGTAGTCCTTGCTACTATGTTGACGTCGCGACATATTTACTTTAAAAGGTTGAGGATCTATGGCAGCGAACTCGCCTAGCGAGTTCAAGGCATTGCAGAATAGTTTTTTTCCATTCAAATATAAACGGGGTCTCCGCACCCGGCCCACCTCGTAAATCTTTAGTTTAGCATATATTTAGTCTAAACTATAATTTTGAGCAGAAAATACGGATGCATTTTCGAAATATTGGTGAAAAACACTGAACTCGCCAGGCGAGTCGTCGGCACTGGAATAAAATTTACGTGAACTCGCCGGGCGAGTCGGTGGCACTGAACGTGTTAATCTAAATATAGAAATCACAAAATGGCAATACAAAAAAAAATACAGTTGATATGTGTAAAACAGAGACCTGAACACTATTACAAAAAAATTAAATTCAGTCAACCCAGTGCAATGGCAATAATTATGTAAAGTTACACATAACACACAGAAAAAAAATTAAATTATCTACCAAAAACAACTTGTAAGAACTTAATTAATTTTAATTATTTATATATTTATATGTGTAATATATTATCTTATTAAAGATTAAAACTAACGCGAAATATTTAGAATGAATGATAAGATCGACACGAAGATTATTTTTTGTATAAAAAACAAAAACGCAATGAATTACCAAAAACAACAATGTACGTCTACATGTTTTTTCAACATGCCGCAATGTATACTTATTACGCAGGAGCAGCAATGTACGTCGAATCGCCGATGACACGCAGCAATGTATGTCGAAGTGAAGTCCAGATTTGAATTTCCCGCTTCGACGATAAGCCCACGATAAGCCAATCGGATCGATGCAATTCTGCGGCTTGTAATGGCGATGACAACAAATTATTAAATTGTAATCTTGTGTTGTTATGTGATACTATGCTGCTTACTGAAGATGTTCACTGAAGCTTGTTCCAAAAATTACGTTAACACCGTTAATGTACTCCTTTACGGTTGCGATGCACTCAGTTCAAGAGGCGGTCACCAATGTAGTAGTATGGGTACTACCTAGTACTTTTAATCTTCACTCCAATAAAAGTCTACGCGTAAAATAATAATGGTTTATTATCACTCAGTTATACTAAACATTCTAACACGTTACAATCTTAAAAGAATATTAAACTAAAACAAAGAATTGAGTGGAAAAACACCGAGAGACCTCGTATATGTCTACAGATTTGCGTCATAATAATTATTTGTCACAATGTTGCCAGATCTCATTACAGTGTTTAATTGAAGTGGTGCGTTCAGAAATTAACGCCGCCACAACTCAAAGGAATGGTGCGCCGACACCTGGCTCACGGTGGTAGGCCTCTCGGTCAACTCCACCAACTGGTCGGCCATCTCCGCCAATTCCGTCAAGCCCTGGATGTTCTGTGCGGCCAACACAATTTGAATCTGCCGGGGAAGCCGATTGGCCCAAATTGATCGTCAGCAGGGAACGATTGCCCAGCCAGACTCTTCAAGTGTTGCATGAACAAAGATGGCTTGCGGTCACCTAACTGTTCCTTTTCTAGTAAGCGCTGCACCTTCTCCTCGAAGGAATCGGAGAATCTAGATATGATTGCGCTTTTAAAGTTGTGTATGGTTGCAATTCGGGAGGATGTGTGATTATGTCTTCTAGGCTAGCAAACCACAATGTGGGCCGATCCTGGCTAAAAGGGCCTGTGTAAGGTGGCTGTAGAGGGCGTCGGACGGAATATTCGCGGAGGCAAACGTGAGTAGCATCAGGTAAGTCCTTGAAGATGAAAGTTTTAGGATTCGTGTGACACGTCACATGCTGGAACGGGACGAAGTGCGAACTCTGCTTAAAATAAAATGTAATTTTGTTTCGTAATTTAAGCAGTGGTTGTCAATATTTTAAATTGTCATTATTGTTAAGGTTATATTTTGAATTTCTAATACTTGTGAATAGACAATTTTACACTGAAATAATTTAATACGGGCTTTCAGTTTTAAGAATATGGTATCACATTAAAATGTATTATTTTTATTGTGAATACGACGAATTAAATTGATAACGACTTAAAAAAAAAATCGTTTTTTAAAACGTTTAACATCTGCCGAATTAAAATTAAATGATAACTTATTAATATGCAATAATAATAATGTCTATAAGTGAAAAAATATTTTTATTACGTTCAAAATTTTTTAAGAAGTGCCCGATATTTTTTTAGCGCAGCTTAAACCAGAAACGGAGCCTTACGACGACGATTTTACTCAGATTTGAAGGGTATAGGAATGCTCAGATGAGGGAAACTAACCTTTTATTAATATTATTTATTATTATTTAAGATATCACTGACCGTTTTTACTGTAATACATTTTCTTGAGACCATAGTGTAACTTTTCTATCCACTGACAAAGAGAACAATTACTAGTGTTGTGCTGTGTGCACTTCTTAATAGCGATGTACCCACTAACAAGATTGAGTAGGAGAGAAATACAAAGCGACCGTGCATAGAAGGTAACTTGTATATTTTGTTGTTGATTATTTTCATTTAACTAACGTTAACAATGTTTTACCAGGTGGTAGGCCTTTTTTTTACAAGGTACCGACTAAGTGGGTACCACCGCAGTGCCAGATATTATGTAAACAACATAAAAAAAAACAAATTTTGTTTTTAATATTTAATGTAATATTTAAAAGCTGCTTTATTCCTATTTTTATTCTATTTTAGAAAATCTCCAAAATTTGACTGAAGACAACTCGATGAAGGGCGTGTTTGAAAATTATTCTCAAGACTGGGATGACGACAAAGGAAATACGAGAAACACAAATCTTACCGAAAACAGCACTCAAACTATACTACGGATAATTCAAAGTATATAGAAATGGCCAACGAAAGCTTTGGCAATTTATTAGACGTGAATTTCTAAATGTGCCAATGTTTAAAAGGGGCTTTGTTATGCATCAGATTATTAGACTGATTGAAAACAATTCATAAAGAGATTTAAGTGCAGAGATTAGCACTATAAAAACTTTAAAATTAAAAAAAACAATTCATAAATTAGTTAAGGTCTGATAGTTGGGATTCAAAAATTATATAATGATTGAAACGCAAAAGAATCTAATATAAATGATTATTAATAAATACTTTATCATTATATTCATTACTAGCTGTTGCCCGCGACTACGTCCGCGTGGAATAAAATAAAAAAGTATCTATTAGGCAGAAAACCGATATACATCAAAATATATCTTTATACACCACATTCATAGTTTTGCCTTCTGGGGCTATAATATATAAAGATTGTCTGCATTACTGACTCGCAAGCACGCCACATACAATGGGCCGTGAGAAAAACAGTTAGCTCTTAGGTCAACACCAGCTGCCTTAAGGGTCTGTCCTTGAGACTTATTTATGGTCATCGCGAAGCAAGCTGCTACTGGGAATTCCCAGTAGCAGCTTGCTTCGCAAGCTTCCCTTTCCAATTCAAGCGCACACAATTGTGTGCGCTTGAATTGGAAAGGGAAGTTATTGGGAATGAGTGGTATTCGCGGAATAAACACAATTTTCCCTGAGCCACACACAGTGAGAATCTCAGCTTCAATTATGTTCCTTTGTAGAAAAGTTACTTTAAGTCGGGTTCCATTGCACAATTTAGGTGGAGTAAGGTTCCTTAGAAGCATTATAGGAACACCCTTTGAGAGTGATCTCATGCGCAGGGAGGCCACTTACAGTTAGCGAACTTAAAAACTCCACTGGGTAATTGGTGGCGTCGTCTTGACTAACGACGCTGTTATATGATGTATAAACCACTTCCTGTCCATAAATTACGGCCGAAATCTTTTCATTTATTGCAGTGACTTGGTCATTTCTTGGAGTGAGTATAGCACGTTCACATAACCAAGAATTTTCCTGATGTGGTACACTTGAAGGTTGTCCAAATACTGAACTTATCAGTTCATTTTTTGAGGAAACGATCAAGTATTTCTGGAAGACTCGTCTGGCCATTTTCCTCTGGAAGGATGCCTTCTCCAATTTTTAGCAAATGAATGGGCATGTGAATGACCACCCAATTGAGCTCGTAAGTTTACTGCCGACTGCAACTTTTGCATTTGAGGCCAGAGATAAGAATGCTTCAGTGAGGCGTTAATTTCGTCGGCCTTTGTCCCCCGAGTAACGATAGAAGAGGAGCGTAAAAAACCTTCTGATATATCTAGTATTTTTCCCTATCTGAAATACTACAAAACACTAACATCATTGCAAACAAATGACACATACGTTTAGGGCTATTGCAGACAGATGCCTTTCCGATGGTATCGTCCCAGTGTTGATTGCCTTCAAGTAGATTAAGTGCCTTGCAAGCTGCCTGAACCGTAGCATGTTCTATAACATCAACTGTTTTTAAAAAGGTAAAAGAAGTTGGCCCTCTAACAGTTTGCAGCAACAGGCGTAAATAATAACATTCACCATTGCTGGTGTACATATGTATTGTATAAACTCGCCCCAAAGTAGCGTCCTTTAAAACTCCCGGAAATCCCTCCACCGACAGGCCACGTCGACGACGATTAAAGACCCGTCTTTGCTTATCAAAGGTGTAAAAAGATAGCAATTCATCATAAAATGTAGAGTAAAAGTATGTGAGAGAAAATGTTGCTTGGTCGCATCCCTTGTTTACATATTTACAAATGTACTTTATTGCCTCCACACTGTTGCACATTTCGACATTAATATGTGCACCAAACATTTTAGATAAGAAGGGTGAGTATGGAACGACCCAACTACTATTGATTGCAATTGACTGACCGTGTACTCCTATGCAGTAAATCCGCCCTGACCTGGTGAACGACGTCGATATAGTGGGTATCCATTCCCGATTAAAACAACTGCAACTTCATTTGCGACAGGGGCATTGTCTCTGCCACGATGTTCAGCAACGGGTTTTTTTATCGGCATTTATGACAAATTTGTAGTCTATGTTCTGCCCGTACGGAATAGATTCTAATGCGGATTTGTAACTGTGTACATACGGGTTCACTTGGCGCAGCGTGTTCTGAAGAATAGTGCTTAGATTACGGTTTAATTGTGGAAAATTTTGGTTTCTAATATTTGCCTGTTCTTGATAATAAGACACAATATATATTTGCAGGAATTTAGGCTCATTTTCGGGCAGCAGAGTTGGTGGTAAACCTGTCCCTGAACCTAAAAGGTTGGCGTAAACGCTCCTTCTGATATTTGTTTTGCAGCCAGGGATGTCATTTGAAAGGCATTATTGTAAGCGCGAACGTTTCTCAAGAAGTGTTTGGAATGTGAATGATCACCATTTAACAATAATTTTAGTAGCTCCGGAGGATTTACGAAAATTTTTATACGCACCTTTCCATTTGAGCAACACATCCTACATTTTTCTTTTTACCACTTAATAGCATCACAAAATGAACAATTTACGTTCATTCTCCCGATAAAAGATGTGCTAATCAATCGTAGGTGCAAAGCCAAGGTAGGAGGTCGTGCCCTGTAACTACTTCTTGGGATTCGTCTGACTCTTCAGATGAAATAGATATTCCATTAAGAGAATGCCGAAGACGATCAGTATTCAAACGCACCTGACGCTGTTCTTCTGTCTCTTCGTGCCGCGTCGTACCAACTTTCTCTCTTTCACTGTGTAGAAAACTTTCATAACTTTGACGTGTACGTTCGTAGTTCTCTCTAGCTACTTCCAATCGCTGCTGATGCTGGTCATCGCTTTCTAGAATTCTAACAATACTGTGGCTCTCTCGATCGTTACTTAAACGTTCGCTATACTGGGTAAGCGTTTCGGAAGCACGTGACAAGGTATCGCGCTCACGATCAGCAATCAATCTGGACTCTCTTTCAGTGAAAGTTTCCGAGGCGCGTGACAATGTATGGCGTTCACGATCAGCGGTCAATCTGGACTCTCTTTCAGTGAAAGTTTCCGAAGCGCGTGACAATGTATGGTGTTCACGATCAGCGGTCAATCGGGACTGTCTTTCAGTGAAGGTTTCCGAAGCGCGAGACAATGTATGGCGCTCAAGATCAGCGGTCAACCGGAATTCCCCTTCAGTCGAGGTTTCCAAGGAGCGAGACAGCCTTTGGTTGATGGAGTAGACTTTTCGGCCACTGCGTGCAAAGACAATAAAGTCGTCACTCTTTTATCGACTTACGTTGGAGCCGAGCCTGTTGGAAAAGTATCAAGATACGATAAGAAGGCTAAAAAAAAAATTGACATCCCTTGTCCCAAAATTGTGCAAGAGTACAATAGCAAGAGTACAATATATACATATGGGCGGACTCGATCTGATGGATAGATTTTTAGGATGCTATCGGATTTTTATTAATTGTGGAGACCGGACGGGTAGTACATATAATATCACCCAACACTCGCTCAGGTATTATTTAATCATAGCATTAAGGATTGTAAAGGTTAGTGCTATTTAACTTGAGGATTTATTTGTTTAGTCTAAATTATGTATCCTATGAATAGTTTCTAGGATTATCATTTATTTAATGATAATTTTTTGAAAATACGATTATACGTACTATTAGTAGGTACTAAAGTACAGTAGTTATTTACTACATTTATAATTGTATAGCTGAATTTTAGTTGACTATTCTTATCATATTAATTTATGTGTCGGTACATATTTGTAATGTTATGTTGGTGGTGAGATATTTTTAGGACTTCATTGTAGTATTGTATTTAATAAATACTTTGTGTATTGTTCTTAAATTCAGACGTTAAGTAATTAGGAATTTATATATTGAGGAATATAGCTTAGGTAAATAAAACTCGGAACCAAATTTCATCTTGTATTATATTTACAGTAGTTTGTGACCATCTTAGTTAAATTGTTATTATTAGTAGTAGTACATAGGTACCTTATTAGCTTATAAACATTGCTCAAATTATAATAAGATATTTCAATAAATTTCAGGTTGACCTTCACTCGTTTCTCAGAATGTCCGAAGAAAGAGAACTAGTCAAAAAGCGAGGGAGCTTCAAAGCCCGTTTAACTACATTTATTAATTATCTCGATGCAGTGTGTGACAAGCAATTATCAAGTTGTGAGGTCGAAGAATTGCAATTACGGATGGGAAGAATTGAGACTTTGTATGAGCAATATGATGAGGTACTGGTACGGTTAGAATGTCTTGTAGAGGATATTAAGGCTCAATTCTCTGAGCGGACTGAGTTTGAGTCACAATATTACAAAGCACTGTCTAGGGCACAAGAGTTGTTATGCAAGCACAACAAAGATAGGTAGTGATAAACATACTTGTACTAGCCAACGTAAACCTGTAAAGTTGCCTACCATTCAACTGCCAAAGTTTAATGGGTGTTATAGCAATTGGTTGGAGTTTCGTGACACTTTTACTAGCCTCATTCATAATAACGATGAAATTGATCAAATTAACAAATTTCACTAATTGCGAGCGTCTTTGGAAGGATCTGCTGCTGTTGTAATACATTCGATTGAGTTTTCCGCCAGCAATTACGATATAGCTTGGAACTTAATATGTGATCGTTTCGATAATAAAAGGTTGTTGGTAAATAATCATGTATCATCCTTATTCAATCTAAACGCTATATCAAAGGAGTCATCCGTTGCGTTAAAGGGTTTGATTGGCCAACTTAATAAAAATTTACGTGCTTTGCAATCATTAGGTGAGCCCGTCGAGTATTGGGACACTTTATTAATATATATAGTGAATCTGAAACTAGATCATGTGAGTTATCGCGAGTGGTAGGAACATAAAGGCCGTATTGACAAGGATATCACAATAACATTTGATGCATTCATCAAATTTATACGCACTCGCGCTGAGTTAATAGAAACACTCGAGCTAACACGAAATAGCACTAGTTCATTAAAAAATAGTCCCAATTCAAATAGGATGAAATCGATGGTTGTATCACAAAATGTCTCGGCACTGATTTAAATAAGTTGTGTCCGCACTGTAAAGAAGATCAAGTTTTAAGCAGTTGCTCAAAATTCCTTGCGCTTAGTACAGACGCCCGTTTGAAATTATTACCTAATTATAAAGTTTGCTACAACTGTTTACGTTCGGGTCACTTTGCAAACCGTTGTAAAAAGCCGGGATGCAAATTATGTAAGCGCCGACATAATACATTGATCCATTCGTCGGGGAACAAAGGCACTGCAGTTAGTAGTAACAATAATACAAACGCATCACATGGTAGCTCGCCTCATGCCGTGTTAACGTTATCGCCCAGTGACACCGTGGCTTGCACTAATGCGAGCGCAAATAATTTAACTTTGTGTGCGGGTCTTAGCTCATCTTGTGGCGAGCGTAAACAACGCGGCGTGTTATTGTCTACCGCTCTTATTAAGTTATTTGATCGGAATGGTCATGAACACATAGTGCGAGCCATGCTTGATAGCGGTAGTACGTCGAGTTTTATAACAGAACGATTATGTAAACGCCTTAATTTAAATACTAGTCAGGTAAATGGTTCGGTATATGGCATAAACAACGTATGTTCTGTCGTAGGCAAAACGTGTCAGGTTAAAATGACGTCATTGAACAATAGTTATATTATCAAAATAACAGTCAAACCTCTTTGCATTCGGTAGGTAAGTCGTATTCAAGTAGCAGAGACAGGATTGCTGACGTCATCAAGCATTACTTTTACGTTGATGACCTGCTGACTGGAGGTGATGATTTAAATGA
>CAKOGK010000186.1:0-12293 GCA_933534255.1 Iphiclides podalirius | reverse complement strand
TGAAGGATTTACTGTATCGATTTATCATACTTCGTTTACACTGGTTCTCTGGTGTGGTAACTTTATGCGGTCTCATATTACATAGTTGAATTACCGGTTTGAGTACGTATTATTGGCATTGCCTGTTCTATGGGCGTAACCATAAGACGACACGTGCATGCATGTGTGCGACCTGTGGTAGCGCCCGATTCTGTTGTTGCTAGAATGGAGAGGCTCGTCCGTGGAAGTACCACGGCGTCACAACTTTCGCGTTTCGTCAGGTAAGTGAGGCAACCAGGGCCCAATTTTTTTAGATTGTCAACGTAATCTGAAAACCATCGGGTGTTGTTAACATCCATGGGAAGCGGTATTCACTTAGCATTAGCCGCCTGCTCGCTTGACAACTTCTTTACATAACTCAACACTCGTATACTTCGCATAAAAAAAATAGTACACAGAGGGGTATCTCGATAATCGATTCTCAATAACCCATTTGATCCCATCTATAATACGTATAAACCTACTTCTTGAATCACTCTATCTAGTAAAAAAAACGCATCAAGATCCGTTGCGTAGTTTTAAAGATCTAAGCATACATCCCTATGTACGACAGACAGCGGGATGACTTTGTTTCATACTATGTATACGGATAAAAAACCGATCAAGTGCGAGTCAGAATCGCGCACGGAGGGTTCCGTACCATTACCTATAAAACGACAAAAACATTATGTCTGTTCTATGGAGATGTGTATAGCGGCAACAGATATACATCATCTGGGAAAATTTCAACTGTCTGACTATCACGGCTCGTGAGAAGACAGACATGTTGACAAACAGACAGACAGAGAGCGGAGTCTTAGTAATAGGTTTTATCCTTTCGGTACGGAGCCCTGAAAAAAACAAGCATATTTTATGATGGATTAATAACGTTCAGAAACAGAATTTTCTATATAATTTTTCGGTACTGTCAACTCCAGGTATTCTCTTAAAAAGGGTTGGTTTATTCCAACGAGTGAAGGTTTTGCCGGCCTTTTTCAATGGAGCGATTGTTTCAGTTATTTACAAAATCATTCAATGGATAAACATATTAATTAATTAAACCTGTTATATATTTTTATTTATATGTATTATGTTCAGATGTTAAATTTCACTCAAAAATTACGAAGTCAAAATACTTTTAGTTTAGCATTTTTAAAGAAGCTTATTACATGGATCAAGATTAAATACGACTTAATGCAACATAACGAATTATAAAAAGAAGAAAAATAGAAAAGGCCGCTTGTTGTGTTATGGATAAATACACAACTTTTAGGAGAACTTGAAAAAATATTTTGCTTTTTTTTTACCTATATCAAACAGTCAAAATATCAAAAACTCTAAATATCTCGTCTTTTACTCGGGTTTTACTAAAATTATTTGGTAAAAATGTTGACCCGTAACAGTTACCATAATTACTCGTTAAAAAAGAAAAAATTATGAAATTGAGACCTCGTTATTTCCCTCATTATCTCTTTATATTTTTAAAATTGTTTCGTTTCACTCCAATTTTGAAGAACGCCTTCTGGGCGATGCCTTTTATAGATATCTATTTCTAATCTCTTAGGTAGTACACATATTAGTTGCACAAACAGAATCTAGTGGTTTGACTGTATAACAACTAATAATAACACAATAAACACAATTAAGGTCGTCTAAGAAAGATTATCTACAAAAAGTTAATATAGTCCTACTTTATAAATGTTAGTACTATGCTGAACAATACAGCTTGGTTAATCACTACATAGTATAACACAAAATCGTCCCGCTTTCTGTCTGTCCCTATGTATGCTTAGATCTTTAAAACCACGCAACGGATCTTGATGCGGTGTTTTTTACCTAGATAGAGTGATTCAAGAGGAAGGTTTATATGTATAATACATTGAACCCGTGCGAAGCCGGGGCTGGTCGCTAGTTAGTACTAAATTTAATTTAACTACAACAAAAATATCTCATACATTTTAAAAATAATAATTTTCCATACGATTAATTAAGAATATACAAAGTAACGATTACCAGCAGATATTCTATGGAAAAATGATTAAGGTCGGACGAAGTCAATGTCTTATAATTGTTACTCTTTCACGCAAATACTACTGAATGGATTTTAATGAAACTTTATAATAATATAGCTTTTATACATCAGAATAACACATAGGCTATAATTTATAACATATACATATTTTTATGTATATAATAATTTAATAATTTTATTTATTCATGCAACCAATACAATAAGAGAAAACACTTAATGAAATCACATTTATAAAATTGGAAGAGGCAATGTACGATATTTTGAACTCTGACTCCTGTGCTAGGTTACCCTGTGTTACAGAAGTTTTTTCCCCTTCACATTTTTACATGTAATCCAAATTTCACTGCCATATTCTATTTCAAATGAGATCTTATTTATTCTTAAGTTCTAAAATAATAAAGTGTGTGTGTGCGTGTGTGTGTGTCCATATGTGTGTGTGTGTGTCCATATGTGTGTGTGTGTGTTACTTCATGGTATCTAGAATTCGTTCAGTAGCATCATAATTTAGTTCAATCATGAAACTAGCTATATAATTTTTAATTCCGTAAGTAATAAACTTACGTATGACTTCAAAATCTCGTATTACTTTGTTGTATAAGCGCGGGCCTATCACATTATAATGATGTCTAGCGAATTCTGTGCGTGTTTTAGCTATCGGACAATTATTTCGTCTTTTACAAGAGATTGGTACCGTCGGTACTATTTCCCTATGGTATCTTAGTAAAACGCATTTTTAAAACAGTTGACGTACAGTTAATACTCCACATCTCTGGTACTAAGCATGCGATGGATATTTAAATGGTAGGCTGGCAAGAACTTTTAGCACGCTTCTTTGTGCCCTTTCTAAGCCTAACATATATGTCTTTGCTGCACCTCCCCATGTTGCGATACAGTATGTAATAATAGCTTGACATAGTTTCTTTTATATATATAATAATAGCTTAAGATCTGCGACATCTCTAAGGTTTTTTTTAAATATATGTTAATTTCCTTATTCTATTAGCTACATTTTTAATATGTTGATTCCATGTTAAATTCTCATCTACGGTTACTCCAAGGTATTTTATTTGGTTAACTCGATCTAAAATTTTACACTTACATTCATTATTAGTGGTACAAAATAGCTTAGTATTGCAGGGATATGTGGGCATTTTTAATTCAAAGTTGGTATGGGGACTTGTTGCCTTCGTTATACTGAAACATAAATATTTAGTTTTTCCGATATTGAGTGTTAGAAGACTATTTTGGAGCATCCTTGAATCCTTACCGAGCTGCTTTTCTTACATAATTGTGTCTAATTCACTGTTCATTATTTCTATTTATTTCTATAAATATAGTTCACATACGGTAATACATAAATAGAAAAACAGCAACTTTACATTACCGTTAGTATTTTAAATGTTTTCTCTACTCATCGCAATGTCAAAGCAGCCGCACGTGTTTATCTTGAAGCAGCGACCGTTCTGATTAATGGTGATACGTTTACTCAATCGAGTTAATGGGAGTGAAGTTTTGATTCGTTAGAGGAAACGCTTTGAGTGTACTGGGAAAATGTTATATCAATAAAATACGAAGTCTGCGGTAGAGTCCGGCTGACAGAACATTTTTTCTCTTTTTTCAGCCATGTGAGTGCAGTCAATTAAAATTAAAAAATAACATCAATTATTAAAAAGACAACAAAATGTGTAAAAAAAAACTAGAAGTGTAAGAACACTATAGTATCAAAATAATTATGTAGAGTAACAAAATAACACAGATGATTTAAATAGAAACAAGCAATAAGAGAAAACAAAACAAGCAGAAAAAGCTTAAGGATAAAAATCCTTAAGCTCACAATGCATGCTAATGCAAATATTTTTTTGGCTCTTCACCTCAACATTATGGGCGAAATTAAATCCACGAGACTCCGCTGGCTTGGGCACTTGGAACGAATGCCGGCAGACGGGTTTAACAGAACCTTTGATGGACGACCTGGAGGCCGACGGCCGGTTGGGCGGATGGATGAAGTGGCGAAGGACCTTCGCTGAAGGTCCGCTGGAAGGATGAAGTGGAGAAGGACCTTCGCGCCTTGAACGCACCAAACTGGGCGGAGATCGGACAAGATAGGCGTTGGCGCCAACTCGTATCGGCCAAGACCCACTTCGGGTCGCTGAGCCAGGGAAGATAATTAGTTAGTTCTTTACCTCAAACGCTCAAATCACAATAGAATTTCTTTGAAAAAGGTTTATTACCAACTTTGCGAAAACCATTATTCCATAAAGTTACCAAATATTATGATTGAACACCCTTGGAATTTTATTACATACAAAGAATTAATATAGTGTTTAACTGAAATCGATAAAAATCGCTTTAGTTAACGTCTAAGGTTTCTTTCTATAAGGATTTTTTAAATGTTCGCATTAATTTTGTCCCATCCACAAGTTATTGGTCGACAAAGTCATGTTTTTCATTATTCGAGAAGATATCAACTTAAATATTTACAATACTCATTAATTTTGGGAATCTTTTAATCAATTTGCACATTTTTTATGTTTATACTTACAGTCTCTACCACGATTACTTCGCGTCTCTAAAGAAACAGCCCGTACACGTCCCACTCCTGGGCAGACTCCTCCTCTGTACAGAGGGTATCAGGGCATAGTCCACCACGCGGCCCCACTGCGGATTGGCGGACTCCACATGTCTTCGAAATATGTTTGTGATTCAGTACAAGGTTAAGCTCAAAATTAAATCTGCTCTTGTTTTCATTTAATTATTCGAACTAGTGGCCGCCCAGTGGTAGAAATTCGACCATAATTATACATGGAAGTGTGTGTAATATTTCTTTATGTATTTATTATGCATTGAAAAATGTTTGCACTCTGCAAGAGTGCATGCAGAGTTTCTACATAAACCGCCCCACCGTCCCCGTAATTTTTGTAAAAAGGAGTACAAAGTTTTTGCTTCACGTATTAATTATTTGAATTAATTTGAAAGTTTGCGCGTGTGCTTGTTATCATCAGTGTATATCAGAACAGATATTGATGATTACACAATATTTTCTACAGTATCACCCGAAAATTGTAAACTATTAAAGTTGACTCCGGGGCGCAGTTGCCAAGGTATTGGCTTCGGCGTCGGGGGTCGTGGGTTCGATTCCCACACGGGACAACTATTTGTGTGACCCACAGATAGTTGTTTCGCACCTGGGTGTTTGTCCGCGTGAAATTTATGTTTGTAAAACGTCCTTTACAACACAGGATAATATTATCCTAAAGTAAGGGCAGTGTTTTAAAAAAAAGAAGTAAAAGGTAAAAAAAAAGTAAAGATTAAATAAAACTTCTGAAAAAAAAATTTAAAATTCTAACAAAGCAAAAGGCAGCTTAATAAAACTCTGTTACGAGGGAAATTCTCTTTGTATTATCGACAAAAAAGTAAGAAACAGCAAATATATACTAAGCAAAAGCCAATGGAACAATGCAAGAGGAGATTTGTGATTGCAACGGATTGTGTTCCGCTCTGGGCTGTTTGTTAGCTTTCTTGTAAATTGAAGAAGATTCCAAAATAGCTTTCATGACAATATTTCTTGATGCCTCTGTAAAGAATTTCACAGTTAAAATTGCCTTGGACATAGAATAATTTTAATTGAATCCCAGAAAAGTTAACGGGTCAATTATTTTGTAATCTTTACATATAATTTTTCTGTACGTGCGTATTAACTCCTAAACGGCTTGACCGACTTTAATGATTTTTTTTGTGTCTTCAGTTACATACACCAAAAAAACATTTTTTACAATTTTTGTCTGTCTGTCTGCCTGTTTGTTCCGGCTAATCTCTGAAACGGCTGGACCGATTTGTATGGGACTTTCACTGGTAGATAGCGGATGTAAAAATGAGGAACTTAGGTTACTTTTATTTTTTTTTATTTTAAATTCCATGCAGACGAAGTCGCGGGCACAGCTAGTTTAAAATAAAAAAGAATCTAAAATAAAAGTAGCCAAATTCCTTAGGTTTTATTTGCCTCTGGATCTGCTTAACAGGAAATGATCCAGGAACCAGGGCAAGCGGCGAGCCGATATCTGACCTGAACCGCAAAGTTGAAAGTATTTTAGTAGCGATGGGATAGACAAAAATAAGAGGAAATCTATACTAATATTATAAAAGTGAAGAGTTTTTTTGGTTGATGCTAATCTCAGGGACTACAGGTCCGATTTGAAAACATCTTACACTGTTAGATAGCCCATTTATTGAGGAAGGCTTATTACGATGTAAAATATACGAAAAGCTAGTTTGAAATGAAATCATTATTATTAATGCCGAATTCGCAAAAAATAGTTCTAAGCAACATAATTAAAAACCTTTGATATCAGTGACTGAATTTTTTCAGGTGCATTTTTAAAGATTACTGTAACATTGCGAGTTCTTTTTCACGTTCGAACGGGCCTTCCATTTCATTAAGTCAGCACTGGTGTTGTTATGTTCGTCTGCTATGACTTATATATCCGTATAGTATACAGGCTCTTTGTTCGTTACTCAGTGGCCCATTTTCCAGTTTTTATTTTCTACATTGCAAAGTTTTCACCACGTGTATATTTGCTTGAAATATAATTTCACAGTCAGATAGGGCCAAATAGCAGCCTCGGCTGTTGCACGAATCGGCAGGATCGTCCGGGTAAGTACCTAAAGTTATTAACTTATTATTATATATATATAAAAATTAAAGTTGTTAAAACTTATATACCGAAAGTCTCGTTATGTTAAATAACTTGAGCAGGTTCCAGGTCCAGTTCTTATCGTGTTACATGTTGGCACAATGCCACCCGTATCACTGTCGTGCCAGAAAATGTTGCACCTGTATCGCTTATTTATTGTAGATAACGGTACCCCCGGTTGTTATCTTGTTACTCATATTTGCAAACAAAACAAAATTTTAGTTTTACTAGCTAGTGTTGGTCTTCCATAGCTCCTTTTAATAAATAAATAAATAAATAATAATCAGCTGGTAAAGTCAAATGTCAAGCGAAAACGATTCCTGATACATGAAGCATTCACACATCTCGTCTCAAAGGTATGATAATTGAATAGATGGAATAATAACTTCCTTGCACGGTCAAATGTGGGCAAGTAATTGTGGCACTATCGAAAGCCCAGCTTCGAGATACCTCAGCAGCTAGATACCTGACCACCATCATTACCAAGCCGCGGGTACGCCAAATAGATGATACATAAGACGTCGACGCCGATAATTAATCAATAGTAAATGGCTAAATGGAACCATAGCGCCATTTGACTCGAGCGACAGAGCCTATGTGATGTTAAATCTAAAAATACATAATAGGTCTACCGGAAAGTTCTGTCCGTTTTAGAATGAAACAAAGGAATACATTTTTTCATACTATGGATAAACTTTATTGATTAATATAATTGCCATCATTATTTATGACTTCTTGCCAGCGTGATGGCAATCTATATATCCCATTTTAAAAAAATGTCTTATCTCTAGAGGCCAAAAATTGAACCAGTGCTTGTCTGATATCTTCTGCGTTCTTGAATAGTTTGCCCTGCAAGAAATTTTGTAAGGACAGAAACAAGTGATAATCAGATGGTGCTAGGTCCGGGGAGTATGGTGGATACGACAGAATTTCCCAGCCTAGCTCTGCGACTTTCTGACGACTCCCCAAAGCAGCATGTGGCCTGGCATCGTCATGAAGCAGTATGATGTCCTTCCTATTGAACATCGCCGGCCTCTTTTCTTGGAGTGCTGTTTTTAATTTATCCAATTACTGACAGTACCTCTCCGAATTTAGCCTTTCGTTTGGTTTCAACAGCTCAAAATGTATTGGTCCTCGAATATCCCACCATATACATAACATTCTCTCGTTCAGGCTCAACTTCGGTTTAGAGGTAGAGTGGGCAGATTTTTCGGGTTCACAATATGCCCTTTTTCTTATGATGTTTTCATAGGTAATCCACTTTTCATCCCCAGTTATGATCCGGTCCAAGAAGGGTTCAATTTTGTTGCCAGAGAGCCAAATATGTGTCACAGGTTGTAACCGGAGCGGACAGAACTTTCCGGTAGACCTAATACTATAGTATCTGCGTATAATTCACTAACATAATATCATCCTATAATATTTAATACTATAAATATTTTTGTCAGGATTTGAAACTGCTACTTCTGGGTAAAGAAATGGTCTAGACCATCAGGTGCTTATCTCAGTTGACTAGTCAAGTGAGATGATTCTATTGACTATTTGTCTATTAAACTATATTTTAAATTAGATACTGCCCGCGACTACGTCTGCGTAGAAATGGATGAAGGCGAAACATTCAGACAGAAAGACAGAAATATGTAAAATATATGTATAAATTATATCCACACCACCTCGATGTCCAGCGTTCCACAACGCAAAGATTTTCAAGGCATTTCTTGCCTCGCACAACCACTCTGTGGAACCAACTGCCGCCGGCGGTCTTTCCGAACCGTTACGACCAGAGAACCTTCAAGAAGAGAGCATACTCTTTCTTAAAAAGCCGGCAACGCATTTGTGAGCCCTCGGGTGTTGCAGGTGTTCATGGGCGGCGGTAATCACTTACCACCAGCTTCCTGCTCGTTTGCCCCTTTTCTCCATAAAAAAAAGCCTATGTTATTCTGTTGTATAAGCTATATTATTGTAAAGTTTCATTAAAATCCCTTCAGTAGTATTTGCGTGCAAGAGTAACAAATATCCATACATACAAACTTTCCCGTTCATAATATTAGTAAGAATATTAAAATTTTAATAAAAAAGAATAATGAAAAGTTTCTCTCCGCTACGGGAATCGAACCCAAGTCTTCCGGTTTCGTCCATTTTTCTACAAATTTTAATATCTCACCTTGAATGTGAGATAAGCACGATAAAAAATTAAAATAAAATTTTAAATAAATTACTTCTAATGGGTTTTCTTTGTGTTCTCGTCTCGAACAAGTCTTTCAAATTTCAATCAAATCCATTACACTTTTGTAACGTGAAAAGGGAAAAGACACAAACAAATCCTTCTATTGCTAGAATATTAATGGTATCGTTGGGAACGACAGAGAAGTAGGAGATATATTGTAATTTAGAAAACTTTTAATCTAGACATAAAGTTCTCGGCATTACCCATGCTGAATTCAAAGCTTAAATCACAAAGAGTCTTTATAAGACCTTTTAATGAAATGTTTTTCTTACCTCTGTAGTCTACACTAAAGGTTACAAATATTAGTGAAAAAGAAGTCAGTATCAGCGGCAGAGCACATTTTCTTTATTTTATAGATGCTAGTTTTGTACTAGCTTACGACAACAATTTTGCTAAGATAAATATGTTCATATGCAGTCTGCAGAGAAACTTAAAGCTTCCAGTTTTGTTGCTGAATATTTTATGTTACGTAATATCGTAACGTGGAAATTTTTCGAGGACATGTTTGTTTTTTATTTCATATCTAGCGGAGATAGTCTAAACATAATGAAATTGAAAGTTTGTTGCCATTTGTTACATGTTCATTTTATAGTTACGCTCCAAGATGACACCATACATGACTTGATTATTTTTTAGTTAGTTAAGTTTTAGAAAAATATAAATAACATTCAATGCAAATTATTTGAAAATTTTATGAAACATGAGAAAAGTTCGGCACGTCAATCAAACACCCTCCAACAATCACACCTTAATACATGTTTTAAAATTTTGGAACAACAATTTTGAAAGAAATAAAATATAATTTATATTGTTTCTTTTGTATTTATTTTAATTAAATTTCAAATTAAATAAAGAAAAATAAATAAATTATTGTAAAATATTTTTCAGTTACCTTTGATTTCTATTCGAAATTAAATCATTTTTCTCCTGGACATCCTTCGGTTTAAAAAAGTTAATTTCTTATATAAACTATAATAGTTTGTTTAAAATAAGATTAGAATTCAAATTTCATTATCAGATTTTGTGGTTACACTTCGGGCACATCCATTTTTAAAAAAATATTAAAATTATTTGAGGTAATATTAAATTTTTAAATTATTACAATATAATAAATACCTAATAAAATTATTACATCCCTCGAATATTATTCCTTAATAATTTGGATACACATATAAATTCTTGACGCTTCTCTTAAAATAGCGAACATACGTTATCACGGATATCCATTTCAAACAAATATTAAATAAATTATTTTTGAAAGTCTTTAACGTACCCTTTTCTAATATTTTATGAATACTCACTTAAACTATCTGTATCATCAAATAAAACGAGTTGATCCTTATACTTTAAGGTTTAAGTGGGCTTTGTTGTTTTTGTTGATATTTCAATCAGAGGTTAGACATGAAAAGTAATACAAAACACTTTAACTGTTCATTATATTATTTATTGATTTAATTAAAAAAACATGTTAAATATTATATTTTTTTCTTTTTTTAAATCATAGCCCTTAATAGGATAACATTTGCCTGTAAGGACATTTTACAAACATAAATTTCACGTGGATAAGTACCCAGATGCGGAAGAACTATCTGTGGGTCGCACAAATAGTTGTTCCGTGTGGGCATCGAAACCGCGACCCCGACGCCGGAGCCAATACCTTGGCAACAGCGCCACGGAATCAAAAAGAAAAAATATTTTAGTCACGCCTAAATGTCATGAAATTTTAACGCCGCTGGTACAGTAAAGACCCCGCTACTATAACCGAAAACAACATTACTCGCCATATGTCTACTGTGAGTCCTATTTACGGAATCGGAAAACGCTGACCTCAAATGAAGATCAAATGCGCATCAACGTAAACTACAAATATTACCTATTTTTATAAAACTCTGCGTTCCTCGGGGCTTTCAGTGAAAGGGCCATCTTCTGGAAACTCGGTTTCAGCGTCTGTGATTGAATAAATCGTGTCAAAGCACCGTGAGAAAATTTCGCGCCTATAAAATATTTATTCGGGGGAATATCGTTGGAAGCCGCAATGGGGCAAAGTGAATTTTACATATTTATGGGCATTTCCACACAAATGGTTTTCTGACCTTTCGCCGGTGTACGTGAAGAATTGCTCTGAAACTTTAGCATTTCAAATCTTGAGATAAGTGAGAATAACCAGGTGCCATTTGTTCAGTTGTTTACCTTATTTACTGACATTGATTCAAAAGGGCTTATTATAGTGATTATTAAAATAATTTTACATAGTTATTACGTCACTTTAATATAAGAAAAGAAACATTATTTATATATTGTCTATTTAAATATCTACATATGTATTTACAATATCAACATCATCATTAAAAACCACAAAAAGTCCACTGTTGAACATAGGCTTCCCCATTAGAACAATATTAAATGTAACTAAATTACATATTGTCTAATAAACATCCTCCACGCGGTATGATAATTAAACGCATATATTATGGTAATACCACTTTAATTCTGTAACTTTTTGCCATACTTCGTAATTTGTTTTTTGATTCTCTTGTTTAAGCTATAATTTTGATTTTATTTTCAGTTTTAATGTAATATTATGTTACTTTTGACAACCGATTGCTATTCAAATATTTATAGAGCAGAGGGGCCTATAATTTGCTTTAGTGCATCATTTATAAAATAAAAAATCTACATGGTTCTTAGTGTTGAAAGGATGAGATTTTAATCTTTTTTTACTTTTTAATTCTTAACATAAAATTTAGATCTTTTTACCGTGGCAGAATAAAGTGCTGTAATTTTTTTGTAGACTGAAGTAACACTTATAGTGAATACCGGTAAAAATATGGCGAAAATGAAATGAATTCTCTTTAAATAATTATTGGAGGTTCCTGAAACCATAATAATTCTGTTTTTACCCTTGAAAGATTAATAGTAAAAGCTCTCTCTATTAGACCTGTTAAGGTTAAAATTGGTATTTTGTTTTGTAGTAATATTCACCGGGTACGTAAAATCTAATTGGCGGTTATACGATTTCATCAATTTCCCGACGAAAATAACGGTGCCGACGTCATCAAACCGAAGACCCAATCGAACGTGAAAGATACTCCCATTGACAAGATAGATTCAAAACGTACAATCAAGAAACGTGTGCAATATTAAAAAAAAAAACGTAATATTAACTCCCTCTTCCAGAGAAATGTTAGTTAATTTGGCATTTTAAAATGCACTGTCTATCTATTTTGAAGCTATACTTTTTTGGCGCGCTTGGAAAAATTAGAAAAATATAGAGGTTTATAGAAAAAACGTGGAAAAAGTTAAACATTCTCTAATGTTAAGTGAA
>CAKOGK010000185.1:0-13363 GCA_933534255.1 Iphiclides podalirius | reverse complement strand
ACACATTTGCAATGCAATGCAGAAATCACACTAAATGTACTGGCAACTTTTTGTTGTTGGTAATTTCTCTCGATATACAAATTTGAGGAGTTATTGGTAAACACTTAACGCCTTAAAACAATTTGATATTATAGAGCATGTTGTTGTTCAATATATTCATTTTTTTTTAATTTTTGTTTATATTTATACTTTTATATTCATACCGGGCCCCTTTATCTTGGTCGCCCTGTAGTTACGTCCTCATCATAATAACCTTCTAATCTTGCAGTTCAAGTATATACTCTTAAAATGGCACTTGTACATCAAAGGCGTTCCTTCATCTCCCTTTAAAGTGATTTCGAACATCTGCTTATGTTCCTTGAACGATCATATTTCTCGACAATTCTCGAAAATCGAAGTATTTTTAATACGAGTTAGTTTATTGTATTTAGTTAGTTTATTAAATTCTATTGCATTTAATTTATATTCATGTCCAATAAAAAGATTACACAAAAACAAGTAAACTAAAAATTGACTATATCAATTAATATAATTGAATCGAAATAAATCTCGAGTTGAAAGTGTTTTTCCATAAAGACAAGTATCCATAAGCAGTTATTTATTTAAAATTTCTTTCCAGATTCTGCTTGCTGAATGCTTTAAATATTGTTACGTATTTGTAATTTATATTAGAGGTTAAGTTGTAAACTAATCCCTCGACAACTGTAATGAGATGATGCACTAGTTTAATATACGCTATCGAACGGTACACGTCTTTTATTTAGCAGTAGCGACGAGGTAAATTATAAAACACTCTATTATTCTGTGCTCGTGTGAAGAAATATTGTAGAGCAGGAATATATCAAGCGCACTTCAAACTTTATAATAATTAAGTATAAACAGTAAAGTGGTGATAAATAGCTAACATGTCGGTTGGAAAAGTACGGGAGTTCGACGTTAAAAACGGAAATTGGTCTGCTAACGTCGAGCGTCTAGAAATGTATTTTGTGGCCAACAAAATAACGGTAGACTTAAAATTGCCAACTTTAATAGCAATAATCGGAAAAGAGGCCTATGAATTATTGTCTACTTTAGCTAGCCCGAGAAAACTGTCAAGCTTGTCATATGAGGAAGCAGTGAAATTATTACAAGTTCATTTACAACCAAAACCGTCAGTACTAACAGAAATATACAGGTTTCGGCAAAGGCGGCAACTACCGGGAGAAACAATAGCAGATTACGTGGTCGATTTAAAAAAAAATGTCGCGATATTGCGAGTTTAAAGACAACCTAGAAGAAAATCTCAGAGACCAGTTTGTATATGGGTTGCGGAGTGAACTCATCTGTCAGAAACTATTTGCGGAAGATAACCTGCATTACAATAACGCGCTACAGTTGGCAAATACGTTATAAAGTTAATAATGTTAAAATATGTAAAAATAAAATGTTAAGCAATATAATTTCCAGACATGAGCGCTTTTTCGACAGCACAATGGGCAAATATGGAGGTCGCGAAGTTGAACTGCACGTGCGTGAGGGTGCCACACCGATATACTGCCGCGCACGGCCGGTGCCCTATGCACTGCTCGCACGCGTCGATGCAGAGCTCAACGCGATGCTGCGCGCCAGCGTCATCGAGCCGGTGGACCGGTCCGACTGGGCCACGCCCTTAGTCATTGCTAGGAAGGCGGATGGCGAGATACGTTTATGTGCAGATTATAAGGTAACGCCTAATAAAGCTTTAATGGTCGATAGGTACCCGGTTCCTAAGGTAGACGATTTATTTAGCGAATTAAGTGGTAATACGTATTTTACAAAACCAGACTTATCGCAAGCCTACAATCAACTGGTTTTAAATGAACACTCTAGGAAATACACGGTTATTAATACACACTCGAGGGCTATTTAAATACAATCGTCTTGTATACGGATTATATACAAGCCCTGGAATTTTTCAAAAGTTTATGACTAATCTGTTTAAAAACGTGCGGGACGTAGTAGTGTTCTATGACGATATTTTAATTAAGCGTAAGTCGTTAGAGGAACATTTAAAATGCGTAGAACTAGTTTTTGATATTTTAGAGAAAAACGGATTAAAAATTAAAAAAGAGAAGTGTGAGTTCATGGCGGATCAAGTAAAATATTTAGGGTTCGTTATAGACAAAAATGGGGTGCGAGTCGACCCAAAAAAAATAAACCGATTTTATCTATGCCTCATCCAAATAATGTTTCGGAGTAAGAATCGTTTTTAGGTATGGTTAATTTTTACGGAAAGTTTATTAAAAATTTAAGTGCACACATAATTACTTAAAAAGGGAAAAAACTGGGAATGGACCGGTAAACATACAAGTGTTTTCCAACAAATTAAAGAACGGTTGTGTAGCACTGAAGTCCTGACCCACTTCGATATGTCGTTAGAGAATATTTTAACGTGCCACGCGAGCGCACGCGGCATCGGCGCGGTGATGGCGCAGCGCTCGTCCGACGGCTGCGAGCGGGTGATGGCTTATGCGTCGCGAGCGCTCACACCGGCGGAATCGCATTATAGCCAGATACACTCAGAGGACACTGAGGACTGATGAGAGATACACCAGAGAGGCACTCGCTATTATTTTTGCGGTAGATAAATTCCATCAATATTTGTATGGTAGGAAGTTTATGCTGCGCACAAATTATAAACCATTAGTCACAATTTTTAGCTTTGAGGCAGGTATATCTACGACGGTGGCGAGCCGTTTACAACGGTGGGCGATTAAGTTGTCAGCCTATGACTTCGAGATAGAATATATACGTACAGACAAAAACGTGGCAGACGTTTTGTCTAGGTTAATTAGCAGGCATAGAGAAAGCTTACTTAAAGAGCAAGTAAGCACACCGGAGCAAACATGTTTGCATTTTGCAGTAGACTCACTTTTAATAGATTATAATTGTTCGGAGTTACGCAACCGAACAGCAACATTATCACTTTGTGCATCATAGGCACATTACACTAACGTACGTTTCATGCCTAATTTAAGGCAGTACGCGACTCGCCACCGTCTAACCATAACCATACCATTTATTTATACCGCGTATTCTTTATACCAGTTTATACCATTCACCATTTATACTATAATAAACCATTTACCAGAATATTTATAAACTCTCTCCCTGTACAACCTTCTTCATGGTCCTTCGAGTTAGGCCTTCGGTTCGCGAGTGACTAAATCATCAGTTTTTCGGGAATTCGAAGACCTAACAAACCAGTGACTATACCAGTGTCTATACCAGTGAGCAGTGTGAAGAGTAATTATACCAGTAAGCAGAGATAACCAGGTCAGATCCAACCATTTGTTACTATTTTCTATTTAGTACATCGTTGTTACCAACATGGAAAATTACTTCCTTAACCAAACGGAGCTTTACGAAGCGTTGACCAAACTTTTGTCAAATTTTAAAAAAGAAGGCAGCGATAGGAAGACAGTAGACAGTTGTCAACGTCGATTAAACCTGTTAGAAACATATTGGAAAGATTACATACGTAATCATGAATATATATGTAACCTAGGCAAATTTGACCATCCGTATTTTAAGAAAAATTGTTTTGAAACGGCAAAGGAGATGTATCTGACTACCAAGGAACTGATTGAAAAAACCATTGAAAAACTATCTACCAAATTTGAACCAGACCATCAAAAAAGCAGCGGTAAGCCAATTCTACCAGGGGATGAACCAGGTACTTCAGGCAGTAAGGAGGAGGCGCGAAACCAGAGTAATACTTCATCATCGGGGGGTTACAGTAAGATTGATGAGATGATCAGAAAACAGATTATAGCTTATATGTAGATATAATTTTAAAGCTTTTATGCGAACAGTACGTACCATCAATATAGAGCAAATGCAAAATAAATGGGAATTTGAAGATGCCCTAAAATGCCTTCAAGATCGTTGGTTTATTGTCGATAAATTACATTGGGAGTTAGAATGTGAAAATAACGGAGAAAATCTATGGTATCAATCAGAATTTAATAATTACGAAAAAAATTTCAATGACTTGAAGAAAACCATAAATACTAGGATGTGGTCTATGGCACACCGTGAAAAATCGACTCCAAAAATGGATATTCCTGTTTTTAGCGGAAATTATCATCATTGGACTTCTTTTAAGGATTTATTCAGCGAAACCATACACAAGAACCCGTCACTGTCAAATGCGCAAAAAATGCAGTTTTTGAAAAGTAAAGTGACGGGAGAAGCAGATCGCCTTATTCACCATCTTCAAATTAGCTCAGATAACTATGAAGTATGTTGGGATATACTAAACCACCGATTCGATAATAAGAGACTTATTTTCTCGTCTCATGTTAATATCTTGCTCGGTCTTCCTAACATGCAACAACAGTCTCTGAGTATGACAAAAAAGTTGCACGATGTTACCAAGGAAAGTCTACATGCGATAAGAAATCTCGGAGTAGAAATAACCACGTGGGATTCGCTGTTAGTACATTTATTAGGTCAAAAATTAGACCAAGATTCATTTGCTGAATATATAGAATCCGTGAAGAAACCTAGAGAATTACCAGATCTTCAAGAATTTCTAGACTTTTTAGAAAGTAAATTTACCACTTTAGAGGCATCTCGTCGTAAACAAGAACCAAATAACCAAAAAACTACCATTAAACCACCGTCGTTACAGCACAATTTTTCGTCAAACCAAAAGAGATATTTGAATCATTCAAATAATTATAACCAAAAATACAATTATAAGCCCGACAATAACGTGAAGGCATTGCATGTATCTAGGTCGATGACTTGTATATTGTGCAATTCTGACCACGGCTTATGGCAATGCAGCAAATTTTTACAAATGTCGAGCGATGAAAAGTTGAAACAAATAAGCCAGTTAAATTATTGCACAAATTGATTAGTTGACCATTTCAATAAACAGTGTAATTCTAACAAACGATGCCGCAAATGCTACGAAAGTCATAATACGTTGCTACACGAAGCGCTCAAGCCTAAATCAATCGCATCAGCAAAACCAAACCGTAGGTCAACGACTCACTTAGCCACCAGGGAACACGTGCCAACCTCTTCGCACGTATTTTCGAATAACATGTCTGAAATTTTATTGGCCACAGCCATGGTGAAAGTAAGGGCAATCGATGGAACGACCCACTTTATGAGAGCATTAATTGACCAGGGCTCACAAATTTCTTTAATTAATGAAAATGCTGCACAGACATTAGGATTAAAAAGAAGCCAGTGCAAAGGAAAAATATTTGGAGTCGGAGAAAAAAAGAAAATCACTGTAAAGGGATGATGGATATATCACTACAGTCCATATATAATGGGTTTTCACTAGGCACTAGTGTACTCATTATGAACCATTTAATTAAGAGCTTACCAAATACTACATTTACCAAACCATCGTGGTCTTATATTCAAAATATAAATTTAGCTGATCCTGAATTTAATGTAAGCCGACCAATTGACTTGCTTTTAGGAGCGGACGTATATAGTAAAATAATGTTAGAGGGTATTTTAAGAGGTGAAAAAGACCAACCAATAGCCCAGCAAACGCAGTTAGGATGGCTGCTCTGTGGCTCGATAAACAATACCTACAGATGTAACGTAATTCTACATAACACGGATGATTTAAAAAGATTTTGGGAGTGTGAGGACATCAAACAGCAAGATGAAGATATGTCCTTTGAGGACCACCACCGACCAGCGTTGGGGGGACCAACGCCGCCCGCACCTCCGAGCGCTACCAAGGGCGCACCAGTGTATAGTGTACCAACGCGAAAGCAGAGTATGCCTGACCCGCGTCAGTCAAGTGCTAGTGAAGTGTGTGATACAAACAATTCTAGTGTTCGTATGCAAAATTTGGCCATGCGATGGCCCAGTGCTAGGTGCAGTGCAAACAATCCTAGATACATAAATAAGGCTACATCGCCTATTACCAGAGACAATCCTACTTTTACCATAGAGGACACTATAGTTTAATTATACGTTTTTAAGAGAATTTATTTGTATTTTTTAAGTTTGTGCTTTTTTATTATTTTTATTGATTTAGTGCTTAAGGTTAATGACCATTGTGCTTTGAAAGCTTTGCTTTATAAGAATTTTACTGTTTTGTAAGTTCTTCTCACTTCACATTTTCATCTCGTACTCGGGAGAATGTTCGGAGTTACGCAACCGAACAGCAACATTGTCACTTTGTGCATCATAGGCACATTACACTAACGTACATATTGTAACTCGCACCCCCCCCTTTTATTGTGTATATATAATTATAACTTATATATCTTTTCCCCCATTATATGAATAAATCATATAACATCATTACGTGACCAGGATAAATTATTGATCTTTCTATAGGATCTTTCTAAAGGTAATAATTAGCCGTATGAAATATTATTGTGATCGTCATATTCGGTAGGACCTCATTTACGTTGTGTTTAATTAGTAACTTGATTCTTTTAGGTGTATCTTGGATAGATAAATATTCACTAGTCGTGGTATAAGCCAGAGATAATGTCAGATTGCTTTCTTAACAACTAATCCCGACTCGCTTGAGACGGGCTCAGAGTATATAGTATACTCCCTCTCACGCTTGTAAAGGGCTCACAATATATTTTTGAACTAATATCCCTGCTCTCTTGAAAAGGCCCACATAAAATTTACATACGCGATACAAGTTAACAGCTCACCCACATTTAAAAAAAATGTAGGGAAGGCACACGGCTCCATGAAAACACTCACCAACGCCGTGTGCGGTGAGCGCCAACCAACATATTGCGGCCCCCCCCCCAGAAGGGGGACAAAAAGTTGGGGAAAGGACCGAAGTCCATTGCAAAACTGTTTTACCAGCATAAAGAAGGCTTGGCCCCTTGGCAGTGCGTAAGCACAAACTTTGACCGAAGTCGCGCATGTCAATGCGTGTAAACGTCATACAAGCCGACGACAAATCCAGTCTTCGTGAATGTACGTCAATACGGTTTTGGGCATGTGTTAAAAATCAGGCACTCTGGCCCTATGATATAATAAGCCCTCCGTAAGCGCCACCACTTTTGCCAGATCGCCGCGACTGCAGACGTGATTGTTAGTGTTTTGGCATCACCACCATTAAAAAGGTTAGCACGACATTTCGTCGCAGAGCGCGTTATGAGTCACTGCTCACCCCAAGGGTATGGTTAAAACGTTGCACGGCATCGCCGCAGCCTTGAGAGGTTTTCTTCCGCCAGCTACCATCCACATGAGGTAAACGCATATGCTCCACCAACAAATGAAATAGTCAGATATAGCCATAGTTGTGATTTTTATGTTTAGCCATCAGAAGGGTTTATAATTGGCAACATATATTTATTTGTCAGTGTCTCTGACGTTGAGTATAGTGTATTTTCGATCAAGTTTGTCTCACCCACCAGCAAGTTGCCATTATTCGTTCGAACGGTGGGAACTTTACTGAGATTCGTTAATAATGATAAAACGTATAAAGAGGTCAGACAGTCTGCAGTTCCGTCATCAGGAACCCGACTTGGACAAATCTACTGAGATGTGCATCAAACCGAGACGCAGACTCGGCCATTGTGAATAGCGTCGTCTCCCAAGCAAATGTCGCAAGACGCAATGTCACCAAATGCAACATGCATCAATACAACTATCGCAGGTCAACACGCCAACATACAGCCTATCCGCATACACAGCAGACATCATCACCTCGAACCTCCGTCAACCAGAATCATACGATGCAATGATATTAGGCGCAGATCATCCCGCAAATACCACAAGACGCAGTACTGCATATAGCCGCATGCATCAATGTGACTATCGCGTAGGTGGCACACCCTCACACCACACCAATACAACTCCAATCAACTTCAGCTCCAAAGTTTAGAATATACTCGGAACACACGAAGTGTCCAAACATACTCTTTCACGATCCGAATGATAGCCGACGTATCATAGCGTAAAAACTAAGACGCCAACCACCAACGGACCCCCACCCAGTCAAGTAATAGCCAACGTATCATAGTGGGATACACTAAGACGCAAGCCACCACCAGACTCCCCAAAGTCAGATGATCAGTCGACGTATCATAGTGCAACACACTAAGACGCCAACTACCACCAAACTCTTACTATGCCGAATGACAGTCAACGTATCATAGTGATGGTCACTAAGACGCCAACTACCACCAGCTATCGATGATATGTCCACCACTGAAGACATATCCATTCATGGTTCCACGTTTACCGTAGACCATATCGTCGTACAGAAGTACCATGCAACTCCATAGTAATATGTCTTATAAAGTCCCAAGTCATTCATTGCTCTTCATTATATTTATATATTTATTATTTTTGCTCTGAGCCTTCTTTTATTCATTAGACCTTACTTACATATGATCTTGGTATGGGACGTTCATACAATGTACTTTCACCATAGTACTAAGAGTCGCGATCGACCTCTGTACTTACATATGTGCGGTCATACAAATGTGTCCCCGCACGGTACATAATACTTCCCTTAGAAATCACTAAGTATGGAATTGTATTTAATGGACATAATAGTGATCGTATCTTGCTATATTTTTAATAAATATCCTTTTTTGAGTATTTTAAGTGATTTTTAACTATTTTTATCAATTTTTGGTAAAATCATTTTCTCATACTAACACTTATATTTCTTAAATTTAAGTATATATTATTAACTTTTATTGTGACTAAACGTTCTTAAATGTTTTACTTTCATCTTAATTGATCTTTATTATGACTAATTAATAATAATATTTATTATTATTAATAGGTCGTTACAATATGTACGTTTCATGCCTAATTTAAGGCAGTACGCGACTCGCCACCGTCTAACCATAACCATACCATTTATTTATACCGCGTATTCTTTATACCAGTTTATACCATTCACCATTTATACCATAATAAACCATTTACCAGAATATTTATAAACTCTCTCCCTGTACAATCTTCTTCAATAATGTTCTAAAGAAGGAGACCTATTCAGATCCTATACTGAGCAGAGTAATCCGATACATCCATGACGGTTGGCCGGAAGAAGTAGAAATTAAAGAGTTAACACCATATTTCCATCGTAGGAATGAACTGTATACAGAATTAGGCTATATCATGGGATTATATCATGGGGATATATAGGATATATATGATTATATCAAGGGGACATTTGGTAGTCGTTCGAAGTCCTGCAGAGAGAAAATAATCAAAGAGCTCCATGAAAGTCATCTGGGTATAGTAAAAACGAAATCGTTAGCCCGGAGCTATGTGTGCGGAGGTGGCCGGGCTTGGATGAGGCAGTGGAGACAGCGTGCGGTGCATGCTCAGTGTGCGCTGCGGTGGCAGAGGCGCCGCCCGCAACGCGCCGGGATCTTGGTCCTGGCCTGACCGTCCCTGGTCCAGGCTCCATGTAGATCTCTTGGGCCCTATCGCGGGTCTTAAATACCTTATTATGATCGATGCCTACTCTAAGTGGATAGAGGCTATCAAAATGAACAGCACTTCAGCGCAGGCAGTTATAAAATAATTACGTGAAATGTGGGCAAGATTCGGATTAGGAAAACAGTTAGTCAGCGATAATGGTCCCTCGTTTTTCAGTGCAGAATTTAAACAATTTCTTACTAACAATGGTGTCGAACACGTTTTTTCCGCTCAATACCAACTTGCCTCCAATGAAGCTGCCGTTAACGCAGTAAAAATACGTAAAAGAACAATTAAAAAGGCGTTGAAATTAAAAATAGACGTACACACCGCTTCATGCCGATTCTTATTAGCTTTTCGAAATATACAACATTACACAACAGCGGAAAGCACGGCTAAAATGTTATTAGGACGCAACTTGCGTATGCGTTTAGACTGTTTAAAACCAGACTATATGGTCAGAGTAAATGCGCAACAAAGGCGGATCGAGGCGGCACCAGAGGCACAGTTAGGCAGTTTATTCCAGACGATAAGGTTTGGCTCAGGGAATATCTTAGCGCGGATAAGTGGTCCGCGGGAACGGTTTATAGAGAGCGGGTACAATGGATTATAGGGTTAAATCTATCAATGGAATCAAGGAACATAGGCATATTGCCAAATTAAAGTCTAGAAAGTCAAGCGACGTATGTGAAAATACAGACTCAAACCGTAGTTTACCAAATACCAGTGATAGCAGACCAGTACAGGCGACTAGACGGTGCCGCCCTTCGCTAGTGTTTCCAACGAGCCCCCCTAAAATTTCGGACGATGCAAGGGGGGGTGTGGCAAGTGCCGATGAGCCATTACTAAAATCACCAATAACTGATACAGTGACCACGCAAAAGGAGGTTATGGAATATGGAATATGACTCTTGTCAGAATGCTCCAGGGATGCCCAATGTGCAGGAGGCAGGCAACCATGCCCCGGACGTATCTAGTAATGTCAGTGACAATTTAAGTAAAGTAAAAGAGCAAACCTGTCAAAAGATATGGATAGATGACGTATATAAATAAGACAATGTGTATATTATTGTATATTGTATATATATTGTATATACAGCGTGTCTTTATAATTGCGACAATAAATGAACACACATATAGAGGATAACTTTTTAAAATTGTATTAAACCTTTACTTGTAGAAGGAGAGGCTTGTAATGCAACGCTGTGGCAACGAATGAAAAAGTCTCTGAATGTATGAATCAGTTAGTTGTAGTTGAATAGGATGTTACAAATTTTGTTTCTTTTTTACTTAATTAGTTTATTTGAAAAATATTTTTTTAATTATGGAATTTTTTTAACGGTAATATTTTTTATGATTATTGGCAAGTAGCGTTAGACGTGTGTTCATTTATTGTCGCGATGGTAACGACATGCTGTATATTGTATAGATTAAAGATGTTACCAAATAAGATATATTTTAGATTATATCAGTATATCTGTAGTTAACTGGATTTACAATTTCACACGAAATAAGTTTAAATAATTTATGTTATGTATAAAAATATTTGGCTATGTAATTTTGGATCTTAATTAAGGGTGGAGGTGTTACGTATTTGTAATTTAAATTAGAGGGTAAGTTGTAAACTAATCCCGACGACTGTAATGAGATGATGCAACAGTTGAATATACGCTATCGATCGGTACTCGTCTTTTAATTAGCAAATATATCATAGAATAATAAAAGAAAAGGACAGTTTAATTATCTTCGCTCGTAAGTTAGTTAATTTAATTGCTTTAAATTTAACGCAAGTTGGCGGACATCTCAGACATTCAAATAAATAAAAGATATTATCTGTACAGCTAATGTCCTTGAAAGATTTATGCTACGATTCTCTGGAGTTATAGTGCAATTTCTCAAGGAATTGAGCTTTATAAACCTTTACTAAATCAAAGGGACTCTTAATTAAAAAATATTTTTATGGGTACTTTTTTTTGTTAGTACGTAAAGTTGTGGATTTTGTAAATTAAAAGTAGGGAATAATTTTTGTCAATTTTATCGAATGTGAACTCATTTGATTGAAAGCACAGATTACGATAAAGTTCCTGATGATTTCTCCTGGAATACACCGCAGCAATCACAATCTTTAGCTATATGCGGGGTGCACTGATCTCACTAATCGTATTAGAGCCTCAATGCATAAATAACTTGTGTTGGAACACATGTTATTTATGCATTGAGGTCAGAACTTCAAGCTCGCCAATCCAAACAAAAAATTTGGACCACTAGCATGTCCTCGCATGGCCAAGCTACCACACGCGCCATATCGGTAGGCGTTATTTTTATGAACGACAACACTAGTGTTGTCGTTCATAAAAATATTGTTTTAATTACAATTTATAGTGTTGGTTTTTTTAAGGGTGGAAGTTGCAAACGATCTGATGTTAAGTGATAACCGCTGTCCGTGATAATTTACAACACCCGTAGAGTTAGAAAAGTTTTCACTTATGATGTATTGCTTTTGCCGCTGTAACAAAAAATACTAAAAACTCTTCAAAAATATTTAGGTTTATTGTATCTTGTATTAACTGATATTTTTGCTTCCAGTCCCGAGATTAAAGATAAAGATTCATCTGACGCAGACCCGGTAGGCTAGCCAGAACCCACGGGTTTGGGCTCTCCGCTGTGGGTAGAGCCGCGCATGTGCCCATGCGTACGTTTACTATTACGGTATGTCATCTCAGGGCCATCGAGGTTGCGGTTCAGACCGGGATCCCGACGGCCGTCGACAGTGTTTTTAACTAATCGGTGGCTGGGGGCGGTGAGAACCGCCTTGGTACGCGGGTGTACCTTGTTTACGCGTTGGGTTGGTCTCGCCGTGCTCGGAGGCGAGGGCGAACTATTGTGTTTGTTATTAAACTAACTGTGGGTGTAGTGTTACCCAGCGGGACCACCGACGGTGTGTCCGACGTATCTAAGTCCCCTTCCTCGACCGGGTCGATGAGGACGTTTCGCGGGCGACGCTTGTTGACGTTGGCGTTTGTATCGGGTTGGTAATTTGCTGCGCTTACCACCAGAGGGTTGGGATGATGTTCGGCTCTATCGAAGAACCGTTTGGTCAGGACTTTAAAGTATTCGCGAATCGTCGGGAGTCTGCAATCGCTGTGCAGGTCGACGTTCCGTTGATACCACTGCGCACCGGTTGCGCGGCGGATGAACTTATTTTGTACTATTTGCAGCTTGTACAAGCGAGTAGGGTGCGTGTGGGCGAAGGTCACGCATGCGTAGGATATAATAGGTCGCAGGTCTCATATAATAATAATTTGTGCCTTAAGGGCATTTTACTTTTAGCGTTAGTTAAATTATGTAGCCGGCCGGAGACGAACGCGGCTCTATTACGAACGTTATTAATGTGCGTAGTAAATGAAATACGCGAGTCGAAAGTGACTCCTAAGTATTTGACCTTTTTCTCCTAGGGGAGCGGTTGGCCATAAAGGGATATTTGTCCCAATTTTCTGCATTGGCGAAGGTCCTTATAAAGATGTGACGGGTAAGTACTTCGTGTCAAGTGAATCGCCACACTCTTTTCGCGGTTTATAATATTAATATAATTAATATTCTCCATTTGCGGAACCAATCGCCGAGCCGATCGGCGGCGCTCTGGAGACGAGTAGTGAGTTGTTTGAGATTTTTATCTGTGTAAAAGAGCGCCGTGTCATCCGCGAAAAGCGCGAGAATGACGTGGGGGTCTTTGGGTATGTCGCTCGTGTAGAGCGTAAAGAGTAAGGGTAAGAAGTAGGAGCCTTGTGGAACGCCTGCCGTGAGGCGGCGGCTTGTGGAGAGGGTGGCCTCAACTCGATATTGAAAAGATCGGTTCGACAGGAAGACTCGTAAGGTGTGTACGAGCCTATCTGGCACTTTGAGCGTGTACAGCTTGTAAAGCAAGCCGTTGTGTCAGACCTTGTTG
>CAKOGK010000184.1:0-13666 GCA_933534255.1 Iphiclides podalirius | reverse complement strand
AGGAAAAGTGTACCTCGGGAAAGTGCTTGAAAAATTTAAAATAATTGGATTAATAGCGAGTAATCTTTCAGTGAAGCTAATTACTGCAATTACGGCTACTAAACAACACTCGAAGTAGAAAGATATGGTAGACGGAGTAAACTTTATCGTAACATTGTCTCGCTTGACTTTGAAACGAGCGCCGGCGACGCACCTTTACGGCTGATAAGCGTTGTCTGATGTGGCAATAACATCGCTTTTAAAATTGACACTAGGCCATGACCAAGATTTAATGTTAATGGTTATAAAAATCAATCTGGCGGTTGACCTGGCTTTGATCGTCGTCCATCAATCAACGTGTTTTATAAAATTCGAGTTGTAAATTCGATCCAAAAGTTAGTTAATTTTATTATTAGTTATTTAATTTAATTTAGAAATAAGCTAAATTATTTCCAATCCAATCCAATCAGCCTTTTGCAGTCCACTGCTGGACAAAAGCCTCCCCAAGGGCAAGCCACAGAGCACGACCTTCCGCTTTCCTCATCCAGCCACTACCAGCGACCTTATCATTTAATTTAACTAATTTCTAAATTGTCTCCACTCAATAAATCACGGAGACCACGTGACGGCAAGCGCAGCGTAGGAAGGCCTACCTATTTACAGACTAGGTCGTCGGCCACCTTTTGGATGGACGACCTAGTAAAGATCGCAGGGTCGTGTTGTATGCAAGTCTTCTTGTATCTTGTATTAACTGATGTTTTTGCTTTCAGTCCCGAGACTATTAAAGCTTCATCGGACGCCGAACCGGTGGGCTAGCCAGAACCCACGGGTTTGGACCCTCCGCTATGGGTAGGTCGCGCATGTGCTCATGCGTGCGTTTAATTATGGTGTGTCATCTAAGGGCCGTCGAGGTCGCGGTTCGGACCGAGACCCCGACGGCCGTCGACTGTGCATTTAGCTAATCGGTGGCTGGGAGCAGTGAGAACCGCCCCGGAACGCGGGTGTACCTTCTGTACGCGTTGTGTGGGTCTCGCCGTGCTCGGAGGCGAGGGCAAACTGGTGTGATGGTTTTTACACTAACTGTGGGTGTAGTGTTATCCGGCGGGACCCCCGGCGGTGAGTCCATCATATCTAAGTCCTCTTCGTCAACCGGGTCGATGAGAACGTTTCGCGGGCGACGCTTGTTTACGTTCGCGTTAGTGTCCGGTTAGTAGTTTGCTGCGCTTACCACCAGATGGTTGGGATGATGCTGGGCTCTATCGAAGAACCGTTTTGTCAAATCTTTAAAATGTGCGCGATACGTCGGGAGTCTGCAATCGCTGTGCAGGTCGACGTTGCGCTGATACCATTGCGCACCGGTTGCGCGGCGGACAAATTTTGTACTATTTGCAGCTTGTACAAGCTAGTAGGGTACGTATGGGCGAAGATCATGCATGCGTAAGACACAATAGGTCGTACGCAGGTCTTATATAATAATCATTTGTGCCTTAAGGGCATTTTACTTTTAGCGTTAGTTAAATTGTGTAGCCGGCCGGAGACGAACGCGGCTTCATTTACGAACGGTATTAATGTGCGTAGTAAATGACATACGCGAGTCGAAAGTGACTCCTAAGTATTTGACCTTTTTCTCCCAGGGGAGCGGTTGGCCATATAGGGATATTTGCCCCAACTTTCTGCATGTGCGAGGGCCATTATAAAGATTTGACGGGTAAGTACTTCGTGTGAAGTGAATCGCCACACTCTTTTCGGGATTTATTTCTATTCTCCATTTGCGGAACCAATCGCCGAGGCGGTCGGCGTCGCTTTGGAGTCGAGTGGTTAGTATTCTAAGGTTGCGGTCTGAATAAAAGAGCGCAGTGTCATCCGCGAAAAGCGCGAGATTGACGTGGGGGTCTTTGGGTATGTCGCTCGTGTAGAGCGTAAAGAGCAAAGGTGAGAGGCAGGAGCCTTGTGGTACGCCGGCCGTGAGGCGGCGGCTTGTGGAGAGGGTGCCCTCGACTCGATATCGAAAAGAGCGATTCAACAAAAAGGCCCGGATGTTGTGTACGAGCCTATCTGGCACTTTGAGTGTGTACAGCTTTTAAAGCAAGCCGTTGTGCCAAACTTTGTCGAATGCTTTTGCGACATCGAAGAAGAGAGCCCCTGTGCTGATGTGTTTGGGGTAGTTTAGGCCTTTAAGGATGTGCTCCGTTAGGCGGTATAACTGGTCGGGACATGAGTGTCTAGCTCGAAAGCCGAATTGTTCCGTCGGCAGAAGGCCGTTGGAAAACGTGCTCTTTGAGCCTGTTTACAAGAGCCGCTCGTAGAGCTTCCCCAGGCAACTGAGGAGGCTGATGGGACGATAGCTAGAGGGCTGATTAGCTGGTTTATTCGGCTTGCGAATGCCGATAACCGTGGCTTGCTTCCAGTCGTCCGGAAAGGAGCAACTGGAGAGAAGGGTATTGAAAATGGTCGCCAGTAAACAGATAAGCGGCCCAGGGAGAGCTTTGAGAATTTTATTACTTATATTATCTGGGCCCGGGCGGATTTTGGTTTTAAATTTTTAATAATATCTTGGACCTCTTCGGGGGTCACTGAATTTAAAGGTTCGCCTTCCGGTGGAAGCGCAGCCCTAGTCTCGATTACGTGGTCCACCTCCGTTAGGTGGACTGAACTGTGTTCGCGCGATGGCGTATATTGCTGCTCTAGGTTGTCCGCAAGGCATTCGGCTTTTTCGGAGTCATCTTGGGCTACTGAAGTGCTATTAGGTCTAACTAACGGCGGTAGAGATTCGCGGGGGTCTGCTATCAGACTGCGGGCCAACCGCCAGTAGGCAGTGTGCGATGGCTCGATGTTCTCTAGGAGAGTGTCCCACGTTGTGTGTCGGTGTTCCGATACACGATCTTTGACTTCTAGCTGAAGGCGTCGAAGTAGGGTTCGTTTCGATTCCGATCGGTATCGGTCGAAGGCGCGTTTGGCTGCATTTTTCTATCTAATTAGCAGTCTTAGGTCGGGCGGAAAGTTAAACCGTCGGTCGCCCGACAGTTTCACCGACCGTTCCGAGTCTGTGACTGCGGAAGTAATAGTTTCTCGGAGACTCGCTATCGCTCGATTTGCGTCATCGAACGTAGCTATCGTCTCGGGTAAGTCTACTAAGTCCTGGGGGTCCAAGGCCTTGAGTTTGACCTCAAGACGATGCCAGTCCACTACGGATTTGGTCGGAGGGACCGCGCCGGCGTTCTGGCCCAGTTTACACAAGACGGGCCTGTGGTCTGAGTCTAGTTCATGGATTGTCTCTATCGACTCGATGTCGAGCGAGACCTCCCTGAATGCGACCTGCGAATGAATTCCTCTAAGAGTGAACCCATAACGGCGCTTGAACCTTTGGGGCTTGCGCCCCGCCGGCGTGTAGTTTCTAAATAGGCCTCCCCACCTTGCGGCAGGGAGCTGTGTGCCTAAAACTAACAACTATTTCACCTGCGCTTTAGGTGCGCTAGGGTGGGTACCTAGCTGTCGCCTATCGCATCAAGCACACAGTTATTAAATAAAACAATGCCGCCTCTGAGGCGAGAAGTGTGTATAGAATTCTACTTACAGAACAGGAACCTGCCTACGAGCACAACACTACACTAACACTAAACTGCAGCACTGCTTGCACATAGATTTAATTTGCAACCGAAGTTGCGAGTAGCGTCTAATTCGGGTGGCATGAGCCCACCGTCTTAGAGAGACGTCCGTTCCGTACGAGAGCACGAAGCGGAATGTTGTATGCAAGTCGCTACCGCTTCCGGTCGAAGTGGAAGTCAATGGGGAAGGCCTATGTTCAGCAGTAGACGTCCTACGGCTGATATGATGGTGATGATGATGAAATCGATTTATTTAGTTATTCTAACCTCAAAAAGTATTGTAAGTTTACAGCAAACGACTACTACATGTCATTAAAATTTTAATAGCAAAGGTGAGAGTAGAGATGGTGGTAATAACGAATTGTCTGTATGGAGAAATCGCCAGACGTTAAACTATAATAAAATATAAAGATCATTTTAAAAATTTTTCAAATTTCAAGATCAGTGATTTGTGGTGAAATAGACTGTAAAAGACATTGTATTTTTTCGTAAAACTACTTTAATATAGGTGACATATATGTATATTCAATGATGTTTATTAATATAGATGACGCATGTCCATACTGTATGGCTTTTCAAAATTGTTCCGCTTTATACCGCTTTACGACATATATAAGTGAATGTGACAGATGATATTTAAATTATGCTACAGAGAGAGATAGCAGGCTATAGAATTACACAAAATAATGTAATTTGAGTGCCTCAGTTACGGTGCGCTAGTGTTATATCAATTGTATACAGGGTGGCTTTTCTAAATGTATCTATTTTTCTTATTAAACTCTAGACATAAATAATGTTATATAAAAATGATAAATATTTAAAATCACTCGTAAGTAATTAATTACATTCATTTGAATTTATCTCAAAAAGTGCGTGATTTATACGCAACTCATTTATTTTACGCGCGATCATTCATAACTAACACGCACACAGTAAAATTTAGGTATTTATGAATGACTACCGCATTGCCAACACGTTCTGTTTTTAGGGAATAGAATGGCATTTTTTTTGGAAAAAAAAATACTTTGTTTTTTATTTCGATAAACAATTATACTACCGAGTCTGAGCCTTCTGTGTAAATTTGGGCACTTCTCAAAAAATCTCCCTGTATAATAACATTGTCTATAGTATTCAAAAATTTCATAGTTAAACGTCATAATATGAAAATGTGGTCGTTTGCTGTAAAGGAAACACACTAGTTGGGGCCAAGCATTTCCAAAAATATGTATGTAAAACACAGTAATTATAATTAATGATTTATTTCGACGTTTCTCACTTTCCCGTGGCTATCCCACGGGAAAGTGAAAGTGTAAATTAAAAAATTATGTCAAGTATTAGATTGATTGACTCCCGGTCAATGATTTCCACTAAATAGATTTTAGACACAATTAAAAGTGCTTCGACCTGAGATAAACTAAAACACAATAATCGTAATGAAAACTCGTATTACATATTATATCTATATGATACGATACGTCTCATTTGGTTAATATTCAACAACTGAAAGCGTTTGAAATAAGATTTATCACAGCTCTCAGCAATCTGCAGTAATCTATACCCGGATGCATTTTATTTTTGATTTTATCAGCTTCACCTTACAGTAACATTGTACGTAGTTATTTATACTTGAATATAATGTACACTTATGGACATAAATATAAAATTAGTAAATGTAAAGGACATTGACGGGCGCGTATTGCAATTAAAATAAATTTTAAAACGATAGAGAAAAATCAATAATGAATTAATCAACAATCAGAATTATCCGGACGCTAATAGTTTTCGAAAAAAAGTATGTATTGATATATTGTAATTTTCACTATAGAAATCCGCCATTTTGTTATGACATATTGACTATGTCAATTGTGTTCCTATTTCAGGGTGCTCATAAAAAGATTACCACAAAGACTAGCGGAGCTCGAGCGGAGCCCCCGCCTTAACCTTCTAACCTAATCTATCCGATTCGGATAGCTCTGTATTGGTTCTGTGACTCATTAAAATTAAAAAAAAATCAAACAATCGATACGAGTATAACGTCGCTAGCTTCCTATATTTATCATATTGGCAGGACTGTGTATTGAGTTTTGAAGTCAGATTAATAAAATGGCGGACTTTCTTAGTGAAACAATGAAATAATGGAGAATTGTGCACGTGAATTAATTCATCAGTGATTTTTCTCTATCGTTTAAAATTTATTTCCCCGTCAATGTCCTTTATATTAACCATGAAATTTTGGGAACATATTAACATTTATGGACATAATTTTTCCTTGAAGTCTGTGGAGGACGCCTAAGTTCAGCAGTGGACTTGAACAGGCTGTAATGATGATGATAATGATTATGAATCTTCGCCAGGATCGATTGTTAAAGAGATTTTGTTTAAAAACTAACAAACTGCTTACCAGATGTTAGATTTAATTGCCACCAATGAATATCTAGAACGCCCATGGAGGGCGGTTGCGTTGCAGCTATGTGTTGCAATAAAAATGTAAATCCCTAGTTAATATTACAACAGTTAATATTTTTTATACAGTTTTTATTATTTATTTTAAACAGTTAATATTTTTACGTGTCGACAAGATTTAATGAACGGTTACTTTATTACCGAGGAATGGTTTGAAAGAGGCAGTGAAGGAGGTAGTGGTGTGGATCAATAATGGCTCATTCCCATGAGTTGCCGGGTTACGGTTTTCCAGGAGAGCGCGTACAATGAAAAATAAAGTAACAGCCCATAAATGAGCCTGTGTAGAGTAGTATTAGGGCAATGTCCACCATCCACGCGGACCCACTGCGGATTGGAAGACTTCACATATGTAGTATGCTGGTCCTTTCTTAGGGGATATGGGTGCAAATTTAATACACACTACGAATTTCTACAAATTTAGGCATTCTTTTTAACAAACGTTGAATAAGTTAAATACTTACGGTATTCAACGTTTCCAATTTTGAACCTCATTTTTCGTATTTAATGAGAATAAACATTAATGTTAATACATACGAATATTTCGAATTTAAAAAGTATAAAATTATTTATAATCGATTTGTATAGGAGTAATCAATGGTCACATAGCGTCAGTCAGGATCTCCGACGCGAGCTTCTGGCTCCGCATATTTACCTGTCCTCTAGGAGTAGGGACCACAAAACCACATAGAATTGTCGGATCTGTGACTCAATCTGAACCTAACCTATTTCACCAATATACTGATATATAAAAATAGACGACCACGAACCTAACCAATAAATAAATGTTAAACCTTATATGTATGTGAAAATAAGTGTTATTTGAATTACGATTATATTATATAAATTAATTTTTTTACAATTTTCGTCTGTCTGTCTGTCTGTTTATTCCGGCTAATCTCTGAAACGGCTGGACCGATTTGGACGGCACTTTCACTGGCAGATAGCTGACGTAATAAGGATTAACTTAGGCTACTTTTATTTTAGATTTTTTATTATTTAAAATTCCACGTGGACGTAGTCGCGGGCACAGCCAGTCTTAAATAAGTTGCCAAAAGGATGGTTAAACTCTCTGAATTTATCTTAATGATTAGAATGATCAATTTAAAGAGTTTAACCATCCTTTCGGCAACTTGAATAACATTAGAAAAGCCACTTGACAGCTGATTACTTGACTTCTACTATGATCATTGTTTCAGAAACTGGGCGTTAGTCCCGTATTATTCACGCAATTAATGAGACACTGACCCAAATTTTTATAGGTACTTACAATTCTAACAAAATGGCTAGCGTATGATTGCTTTAATGTTAAATCGTTTGCCTCGCCTATTATATAATGCATACACATTATCCTTATTCACGATAACTAAACGCTATTTTTAATGACGCGCCTATAGATCCAACATTTGTTAACGTTATTGTGAATATGTTTCTTTAATTTTCAGACAAAGTTTGCGTCTCCAATTCAAATCCGGTACTCTGTCAGAACCTTGACAAAGATGGGAGCCAAGCAGTTTGTGAGCCTGTCGAGTCGAGGTAAAATGAAAGGGATATTAAGTTCAACTACAAACATGAAGTAAATTTCCGTGAGTGAAATTGTGAATAGTGAACAAGTACCAGCTCCATGAGTCTGATCACCGTCGCCATCATCATCACAATTATCAATATCACTTTCATCACCCTCATCATCTCACAGTTGACGCAGTCCTGATCCAAATTTATAATTCACTAGCTTTTCGATCGCGGCTTCGCTCACGTTGAAGCCCTTAAATAAATATCTATCTTTAAAAAAAATCCAATTTAAAAATACCCTATGTCCTTTCTCATGCTCTAGACTATCTGTGTACCAAATTTCATTTAAATCGGTTCAGTAGTTTTGGCGTGAAAGCGAGACAATTTGATAGAGTTACTTTCGCATATTAGTATGGATTATTGTCCACATTTTCCTCCCCTTACCACATCTAACAGTATCCAGATGCCTTTGAAATAAAAATCCAGAACTGCAACAGTTATCGGTGGGTAAAAAACTACTTGTCCCGTGAAGGAATCGAAAACACTTTTTGCTAACCTTTGTGGTAGCCAGTAGCTTAGTAATAGCACTGAATCATCTTAACTTCACAGCATCACGTCTTCACAGAAGACAGAGAAAGTATGAGTTTTTTTTTAAATCTGAAAGTTGCCAAACGAGCAGACGGTTCACCTGATGGTAAGTGAATACCGTCACCCATGGACATCTACTACACCCAAGGGTTACAGATGCGTTGACAATCTTTTGAAAATTGGGCTCCGGCTACCTCACAAACCAGACGAAACGCGAAAGTATTTGTCATACTTCCACCATGAGTGTTTACACTCGTGCATATAGCCACAGCCACAACATATATCAGCCCACAAGGACCTATCTCTTATGTTCTCATTGCAACAGCAAACTATTGGTTGTGTCCATGGACAGTAATAACCTATCAATGGTGATCCACCCACTCTCCTACCACGTTCTCTCATAAAAAGCCTGTGGGACTCATTTCCTCGGCGTCCCTTTCAGGGTCGATTGCGCGCTGAAACTCTCCCGCAACGCGGCGGACTTCGGCGTCTTCTCCGAGGAGGAGATGATGCTGTTATCGCAGCAGCAGCCGAACGATAACCGGATCGTCGCTACGATCAGGGACGTCAACAGGCAAGGTTTGTCCAGCGACCTTCTTCTCAATTTCGTTTAAAAATATGTGATGCGTTTTCAAACAATATTATTTCACTTCATAATACGTATACTGAGATTACGGTGAGTAAAGAGCACGTGATAATTCAGCGCTTAAAGTGTCATTTAAAAATTTCATTGACTCCGTGGCGCAATTGTCAAGGTATTGGCTTCGGCGTCGGGGGTCGTGGGTTCGATTCCCACACGGGACAACTATTTGTGTGACCCAAAGGTGGTTGTTTCGCATCTGGGTGTCTGTCCACGTGAAATTTATGTTTGTAAAACGTCCAACACAGGATAATGTTATCCAAAAGTTAAAAAAGACATCTATAAAAAAAGAAATTGCCGGCGCCGGGATTTGAACTGGGGATTGTTCGCGTAATCACTACATAGTATAAAACAAAGTCGTCCCGCTGTCTGTCTGTCCCTATGTATGCTTAGATCTTTAAAACTACGCAACGTTAATTTTAGAGGTTGCTAATGCAATGTCGAAAAACATTCAGTAATGCACCCGTGCGAAGCCGGGGGCGGATCGCTTGTATTGAAATAAAAGCGAGCGCTCGGACTCTGAGCTATTACGGTCCTATTAGCGGATGAGTTAAAGAAAGAAAGAAAGAAAACATTTATTGCTCAAATACGCCACATGTACATTTAAACCATAAACATAAAAAATACATAGTAAAAAGAAAAAAAAGAGGAATAAAAAAATATTAAACACATCACACATTTTACGCACACAATTGTGTGTGGCGTATACGGCAAACAGACCGCACTCAGCTTAATGCCGCAGTCGCTACGAGACTACAGCGCTGGTTTTCAGTTATACATTCTAATATTGTTTTCTTGATTTTTCCGAATATTATACTTACATATTAAATGAAACTAGTTTACGGATTTTATTACGTTTTTTTATTTTGATTTGAACTCCCGACGTTTCGAACCCTTTCCAGAGTTCATGGAAAGGGGTCGAAATCCGTAAACTAGTTTCATTTAATATATACATTCTAATGCCAATTTCAGAGCCCTACGCCTTCGAAGCGGTTGCGATAGTGCCCAACTCCCACACTGGCGGTCTGGAGGGTTTGATCGGTGGCAAATACTGCCATCCAGGCTTCGATGAATCCGAGATACGCTGGTCTCCGAGAGTGTTGAAGGCTTTCGAACGAGTGGTGCGTATCTTTCTCATAACAGTTAGCCCACAACTGAATGCTGTTTGGTAATTTTGATGACGCATGACCATACTGCGCGGCGTTTAAAAATTGTTCCGTTTTACATTAAATGACATAAATATAAGTGTGAATGTGACAGATCATATAGAACGTATGATACGGAAAGAGATAGCAGTCTATACAATTGCAATCTAATTACACCAATTCGCACCCTGCGTAGAATAACGTTCCGTGGTAACATAGAACGAATTTGATTTTATCGTCGGAAAGTCTTAATTATTGTTTACGCTTTCCAATAACATTTTTTTTCGTCTGACTTATAGATATTGAGATTCAGAATAGAACAACGTTCTAACTGATATGTGCTCCGCAGTCCAAAGACATATGTACGCTTAGACACTGTTTTTTGTACTGACTAGACTAAGCTTACTAATGTAATAGAAGACTGTAAAATACTCTATTAGAGTCAATTGATAATTATTGCAGTCACCCACAGAATATATCACCCAACTGTTCGATATATCATTGGTGCATTTAGATCGTACTGTTATATACACTAATTGTATAGAATAGTCATGAAACCGAGAGCTTAGTAAGCAATCCTATCCTCAGGAGCATATCTCAAGCTCACTGCAGTTCAGTTCGAGTTCAACATCCATACGCGCCGTGCCATTTTTCGGGAGTTATTCTATTTCCTTGTTAATTATATCAGTTTTTCTATTTTATTGTTAATTATATCAGTGTCTCTATCAATAAATTTCTTTTTTAAAAAGTGGTTTTACAAATCCCACATAACAGTACGAATAAATGTGCAATGTGTGGGCTGATGCGCAATCTCTGATTTCTGCGCTTAAGGCGCTGTATGCAGTGAATTTTTAACTATTTGGGTGGTGAAGTATGAGGAAGCGGAGGAGGGGTAACGCCGCTTAGCGGCGCGCAGCGCGCGAGTTTCGTCAACGCGCTGCTAGACCATTCATTACTTAGTGTGTAGTGATGGGCCGTAGGACACTATCGATAGTATCATGGAAAATGGCTTTCTAAAATGTACACAGATGATCCCTATAATATCTTTTATAGACCATGATTGTACTTATTTTTATATTATTATAGGAATAATAATGAACAAACAAATATAAAGTATGAGAAAGCAATCAACAGTTTTAGAAAAACTTCCCATTAATTATTTTAAATTATCAGGAAACGGATTACAATTGATTAAAAATACATCTTAAGGTCAAATAAATTAATAAAGGCAAATGACATTTCTTACAACAAAACAATAAATAAACGAATAATTATTTATTTTCATTTAAAGTTTAATTACGCAATTTCATAGTCTCCACGGCGGAAATTACGAATACGACCTTTTTATGACATATTTTCTTAAATTTTATATCTTTAATTTATCAATCCCTATAGAATGATGGTCCTTTACACAGTGTTACAAACTGTTCAAAAATAACACTCCTAAAACAATTGGAAAACCGTCTAAAATTTATTAAATTCAAACAAAAATTTCTTAATTAAAAATCAGGATTTTTTTATATTATAGGAAAAGGAAAATAATTTTCTGATAAAATAAACCATGGTCTAGAACATCAAATATAATATAATTCATTTGAAATGAATATGTTAATAATAAAATCAAAACAATATTAAAAAAAATTATTAGAATACATAAAATATTCATACCAGACACATAGGCCTTGGCCTGACGTCATCCAAAGCAGCACTGATTTTTTTTAAATAAGTTGTTTTGTGTAGTTTTTTTCGAAAATGTGAATAAAATTTAACTCCTAAAAAATATTGCCATAAAAATTTACCTCCCAATAAACTTCCATTCCACATTTTTTATTCCTAAATTTCGGAAGAAAATTCCTAAATTGGCATCCCTGCCTTTACACTGTTTGTATAGGACTGATAAACTTATCAATGACAAGATAAGATATTGAAAAAATTACGCTTTAGTTGTTAATTCTAATATTAATATTATATAATATATTAATATATATATTCACATATTTCATATTTTAAATTATATGAAATATTATATTAGAATATAATATTTCATATAATTTAAAATATGAAATATGTGAATATATATTTTTTAGTTTTCGTGTTTTCGAAAGATCTAATAAAATTATAACCCTCAATAATAAATAAATACGGAACATATTTCGTAACGGTGAGCGGAAGACGAGCGGCATAAATCCATCTAGCAAGGCGCCTCAGCGCTCTCTGTTCAACGTGTGGAGTTGGAAGAGAGCCGAAACAACGCCGCGGTGGCGCGGTGTTTTGCCCATCGCGTTCGAATTAATTTTAATGAATTAAATTAATATTTAGAAATATCTTACATCAATCAAAAATTAAAACAACAATCCTTTTTATTAATATATTCTACACCACTGATATTAATTTCATTAAGATTTGTTGATGTATTACGTTCATTTTTGGATTTGAATTTCTCTTTTAGAGGTAGTTTCATGATTTTTTTCTATCGAGAAAATATATCGAGAATATGTTTTGGAAACAATGTTCCCTTAGAATGTACGATCAAGATTAACATATTTTTTTGCTGCTATAAAATGTTTAGATTTTGCTAAAAAATCTTTTGAAAAACCTATTTTTACCGCATACAGCGCCTTAAAAGTTCCCGCTTTAGAAAAACGTAAAATTTGCTAAATTTTGTCCGCTCTGAGAGGTTTCTTTGCTAAGCTTGGCTTCATATAGGTACAGTTGTTTAAGAGCGGTCCTACTTTAACTCATTAATGATACATCAGGCTTGCTCTGTGATGCTAACACTGAACGCAACATGGAAGCATTATTCGCTCCAAAATGACATAACGAAAAACAATAACGTGACGGCGCGGGGCTTACAAACCGTACCGGCTACGGATGTAGACTTATTACAACTAACAAATAAGTTTATTTTTGTTTAGCATAATTCAGTGTATTATTGATCTGTTACTGACAGTTGTGGTGCTATTTATTAACAAATACTTGTATGGACGTTCGGCTTCCATGTTTTATTATCGTTCACTGGATACCAATAAATCAATGCCGCCATTTTGTTAAGTATTGTGCAATGTCAAAAATATTGATAGGGCAAGTCATCTCCTTTCTAAAATTATTGTCTCTTTTAGTTATTGTACGATGTTGTAAGGACGTTCACGCGGACAAACACCCAGATGCGAAACAACTATCTGTGGGTCAAACAAATAGTTGTCCCGCGTGGGAATCAAACCACGACCCCCCGACGCCTAAGCCAATACCTTGGCAACTGGGCCACGGAGTCATCAAAAGATCTATTATTATTTTTACTTTTTCCATTCAATCTGACAGGGCCAGATTTAGAGGCCTGGGGGCCTCGGAGCAACAAAGGAGGGCTGATGGCCCGGTTGCCCTCCCCTAAATCCGGCCTTGCAATCTGATTTTCTCTTAATCTTACACGCGAAGGTGGCGCGCACGGACCGCTGCCCGGACGCCAACGTGGCGCAGAAAACCGCCGAGGAGATGGAGATAGAGACGCTGAGCAGAGCCTTCTCCAGCGGCTGCAGGCCTGGACCCTGGAGCTCGAATGCAACCATCGACGAACGCCTTAGTGAGGGCCCATGATTGTTTATGTGTTCATTTCACTAAAACTCTTTGGGGATCGCCGAAAATGGGATTCGAGCCCTTTAAAATTCACTGTTAATGACAGCCGTCTAAAATTGGAACTGGTATAATAATTGGTATTCCGCAAGTATCATGGTTACACGTTT
>CAKOGK010000183.1:0-14143 GCA_933534255.1 Iphiclides podalirius | reverse complement strand
GTTGTAACTATGTAATATTAGTTATTCATTAAGATTTGTATAGTTACCTCTTTTATTCATAAAAAATGTATGTGTTTTAGTCATAATTCATTGCTATGTTTGTATAATTTACCGTTAATTATGTTTAGAATAAGAATAAACACTTTTTAATTTTCTCTCTTCCCTTAGTTGTAAGTGTTAATCTAAGGTCCCTTCTTGATATCGTTTTATTTACCATGTCCTTACATTATATTCAATTCAAAATAAAAATTTGTAAATAAAATAACTATTAAAACATCCACTTGAACACTACAATGTGAACCAATGCATAATAATTAAGACTCTAATATAGTAGCGTTAAGGTATGATAAGAGATTTAATGGAAATAATATTTCAATATCAGAGAATAACAATATTAAATATCAAACAACAAATGTTAATGGGATTAACTTATCAATTAAATTTTAAAATATTATAAATTATTCGACGCATAACTGTATCCAATAGCAGTTATGCAGTGAATATTTTTATCGTGTAACAATATTAACTATAAGTTTACCAATTTGAAAACTCTGTAGAAAATCTCTAATCAATAAACGGCCATCAGGGACGGTTATAATCTCTGGTGGAAAACATAAAAAAAAAAAAAAAAAAAAAAACCTAACCTAACCTAACCTAACCTAACCTAACCTAACCTAACCTAACCTAACCTAACCTAACCTAACCGAACCTAACCTAACCTAACCTAACCGAATAGGGTGCAACAGCAAAGACGAACTGGAAAAAGTTAAAAATAAGCTAGCCAAGGCAGGCTCGCAGTTATTGGTTGAGGACATTAAAAACAAGGACCCCCTCGTAATTCTAAAAGATGTAATGTCATACAACTCGGACGAAGACGTAATTAAAGCCATAAACACGCAAAACAAAGATTTAATGCAGCAGGTGAAAGAGGAGGATACAAGAATGGCGATCATATTCCGGAAGAAAACCAGAAACCCTCTCACCTGTCACATCGTAATGAGAGTCTCCCCCAAAATCTGGGGAGGTATGTTGGAGAGAGAAGTGTTACATATTGACATTCAGCGAGTGCGAGTCGCAGATCATTCTCCTCTTATTCAGTGTTCCAGATGCCTGGGGTACGGGCACTCCCGCAGGTTATGCACCGAGACTGTGGATACCTGCAGTCACTGTGGGGGCCCGCACCTCAAAACAGACTGTGCGGAATGGCTCTCTGGCGAGATCCCCACGTGCAAGAATTGCACCAAAGCCAAGATCGATAGAAGCAACCATAACGCGTTCAGTGCAGAGTGCCCGGTTCGGAGAAAATGGGACACCCTGGCGAGATCAGCCATAGCCTATTGCTAAGGTTGTCCCAGGGGACCCAAAGAACCCAACCGGCACCAGCGGGTACCGCATCGTCCAAGCGAATCTCCAAAGAAGTGAACTAGCAACGGCCGAACTAATAACAGAGGCGGCAAATAAGAAGATAACCCTTGCCATGGTTCAGGAGCCGTACATCGGCAATACTGGCAAAATTAAGCACTATAGCGGGACCAGAACAGTACAATGGAGTGGAGACACAACAACAGGAAAAGTAGTAAAGGCCGCCATTATGCTTTTTGATGACGACATCAATGTCTCCCAGTACCCGGATCTCACCACAGAAAACGTAGCTGTGGCAAAGCTGAGAACCGGGGCCTGGCAGATAGGGGTGGTGTCAGTGTACCTTGAGGGAGACAAGCCGCTAGAACCGTTCCTGAACCAGATGACAAGGGCAGTGGAGGGGTTACGCGTGGACGATGTGGTGCTCGGCGGAGATATGAACGCTTGGAACACTTGGTGGGGCAGTAGGGAGTCAAACCGCAGGGGGATCGAGTTAGCTGCCGCACTCGACGCGATGGAGCTACACATCTTGAATAGGGGGTCCGAGCCAACCTTCGATACCTACAGAGGAGGTGTTCGCTACTCAAGCTGCGTGGACGTAACTACCTGCTCAACTAGTCTGCTGGGGAAGGTGGCTAGCTGGAAACTCTCACCCGATCTAATCAGCTCTGACCACAAAGCGATCCTACTCGACCTCCGTCTTCGCAGGGCTGTTGGAATGGACACCAAGAGAACAACCAGAAAATTTAACACAAAAAAGGCAAACTGGGCGGGATTTCGTAGTAAATTAACCCAGATTTGGAACAGTAACAACATTAACAGGGAAGAAATAGACAAAATTACCGATCAAACGAATTTAGAAAACACCATCAACAAATACATAGATACAATAGTGGAGGTCTGCAAAGACACCCTTCCGGAGATGGGATCGAAGGGGCGAGTCGGATTGCCCTGGTGGTCCGACAAATTAAGTGAGCTAAAAAAGGAGGTGGGAAGAAGGAGACGCCGAATAGCATATACCGCCCCGACAAGACGCCAGTGGGTACTGAAACAATACAAAAACGCGAAAGCAGAATACCTCCAGGAGATGAGGAACGCCCAGACTTCCAGCTGGAAGGATTTCTGCAGTAAACAAAAAAAGAGAGACCATGTGGGAGGGGATTTATCGAGTGATAGGCAGGACTGAGGCAAGAGGAGAGGAAATCCCATTAGTCTGCGACGGCAAGAACGTGGGAAATATGGAGTCAGCCAGGATCCTTGCGGAGGCCTTCTTCCCCGAAGATCGGAAGGAAGAAGACGATGCGGAACAAAGTAAAGTAAGAGCAAGAGCAAACATGGTCAACCAGGGGTTGCATGATGAACCATGCGATCCCCTGTTCACCAAGGACGAACTCCTATGGGCCGCATCAAGCTTCAATCCAAAAAAGGCACCTGGAGCTGACGGATTAACAGCAGACATATGCAGAGCAGCCATCACTCTAAACACAGATATCTTCCTGGCTCTCACAAACAAGTGCCTTCAGCTGGCTTGCTTCCCCAAACAGTGGAAGGAAGCAGTAGTGGTGGCACTTCGAAAGCCCGGGAAGGATAACTATGCGCACCCCAAAGCATATCGGCCAATAGGTCTACTGCCAGTTCTGGGAAAAATCCTCGAAAAAATGACGATCAGAAGGATTAGATGGCACACTACACCGGCTATTAGCAAAAACCAATACGGTTTCTTGCCGCAGCGTAGTACCGAAGACTCCCTCTATGCTATGATGCAGCATGTAAGAGACCATTTGAAAAATCGGAAAATTATATTGCTAGTATCATTGGACATAGAGGGAGCCTTCGATAACGCGTGGTGGCCAGCCATCCGCTGCAGACTGGCAGAAGCTGGGTGCCCAGTAAACCTGAGGCGCCTGATAGATAGCTATTTTGAGGATAGATCAGTGCGCGTTAGGTACGCTGGAGCCGAACACCGGAAGCACACAAACCAAGGGGTGCGTACAGGGATCAATTGGGGGACCAACACTGTGGAACCTTCTGCTGGATCCCTTACTGCAGGACATACAGCGGATGGGGGAACACTGCCAAGCGTTCGCGGACGACATTGTCCTGATCTTTTCCGGAGATACAGCCCAGAACATACAAGGAAGAGCTAATGCCGTACTCGCACGTGCGTGGAAATGGGGAGTCGAAAATAAACTTAAATTTGCGCCAAACAAAACAAGGCCATGATTATCACAAATAAATTGAAGTACGACACTCCGGCTCTACGCATGGGCGGGGAGGCACTGGACTTCACAAGAGAAATCAAGATTCTGGGCCTCACCCTGGACGACAAATTAACATTTAACTCGCATATCGACGCAACCTGTAAAAAGGTCCAGAATATATACCATCAGTTGTCCAGGGCGGCAAAAATTCATTGGGGCTTAAACTCTGAGGTTATTCGGACCATTTATACAGCAGTGGTGGAACCAATAATGTTATACGCGGCAAGCGCTTGGGCACCAGCCACCAAAAAGGTGCAAGCAAAGAAAAAGCTAAGCCTGGTGCAGCGCAGCTTCTTGCAAAAGATTGTCAAAGCATACAGGACCGTCTCCCTGAACTCGGCACTATTACTTGCCGGGTTGCTGCCACTGGATTTAAGGATCCAGGAGGCAGCTCTCCTCTACGAGATCAAAAAAGGTCATACTCGGCAGGTCATAGGAGACCGGGAGATTGAGAGACGGACACCGTATGAAGAGACACCACACCCAGCAAAACTGGAAGGGATGCAGAATACCTGCTCTGAGGAAAGTGCACAGGCGAATCAGCGGCACGACACCGAGCTAGCCATCTTTACAGATGGCAGCAAGCTCGAGGGAAAAGTGGGCGCGGCGCTATCCCTGTGGAAAGGAGCCAATGAAACGAGTAACAAAAAGTTCAAGCTAGGAAACTTTTGCACTGTATACCAGGCGGAGCTGCTAGCCCTTCGAGAGGCCACAAAGCTGGCACTACAAAACACCGCTCGAAGCTGCACAATACACAGTGACTCCAAGTCTGCCTTGGATACTATATCCAGGAGTGACAGCCTGCATCCCTTAGCAGTCGAAGCAAGGGCCAACATAGGGAAAGCAAGAGCACAGGGAAAAACCCTTGCGCTGCACTGGGTTAAGGCCCATATCGGGATTGCAGGCAATGAAAGGGCAGACGAGCTAGCAAAGGAAGCCGCCCTTAGGTCGAAAACTAGACCACACTACGATGTATGCCCGGTCTCATTCGTCAAGCGACAACTCAGAGAGAAGTCGCTTGAGGAATGGAACCGGAGGTACAAGCAAGAAGAAACGGCGTCCACCACTAAGATGTTTTTCCCGGACGTTATTGAAGCCTATCCCATAATCAAGAAAATGGAAATCGACCCAATAACCACGCAAATACTAACAGGTCACGGCGGGTTTGCAGAATATCTACACAGGTTTAAGATCAGGGAAAGTCCATCATGCCCCTGCGACCCACTAAAGAATGAGGATGTTACACACATAATGACTGAGTGCCCGATGTATGGAAGTGCGAGGAATGATCTAGAACTGGAAATAGGAATAAAAATTACTAAAGAAAACATACATAATATAATAAGAGATAACGAAAACAGGAAAAAGATATTAGATTTTGTAAAACAAATAACCAAAAAAGTAAATCAAAGAAATAAGTAAATCAGGGATATTGAGCTTGATACTTAAGTGTATGAATCTCAATACCATAAAATAGTCAAAATAATTGGTTTAAGATACAGAGTAAAATCCAAGTTAGATACCAGTAAAAGGCAAATGGAAACAATGACAATTGATAGACTGTACGAAGGAAATAGAAAGAATAAGAATAGGCTAGAAATAAAAATAGAAATAAGAATAAATAAACAAGGTAATATGGAAGCATAAGCACAATGAACAGTGTTATTAGTAGTACTGTATAAAGAAATAAAACTTTGTAAAGAAGTAGTGTTATTAGTAGTACTGTATAAAGAAATAAAACTTTGTAAAGAAGTAATATAATATAAGTAAATGTAAAATAAGTAAAGGTAGCGAGTAGTAGTTTTGTAAAAATGTAGCAATATGAGTAGTATAAGTAATGTATAAAGCATTGTGTGTTAGTATATAATATAAGTAAATTGTACCGTTAAGAAACGTAACATTATGCCGACGACATCACACTTACTGTACACAACAAAGATCCCAGAATAGTACAAACCAAAACCAACAACTGCCTGGAAAAAATATTGAACTGGGGTAAAAAACGCCAAACTGACATTCGGACCTGACAAGACACAGTGCATTGCATTCACTAAAAAATTAACAACACTCCCCATAACCAGGAATAACTATCAGCTCAAATTCAACAATAAAATCAAAATCCTTGGTATAATAATAGATCAAAAACTCCACTTCACCCAACACATAGACTTCGCAATAGACCGGATACAAAAATTATACCAAAAACTTTGTAAATTTGTCAGACCAACATGGGGAATTATATCCGAAAATATAAAAAACCATTTATAACCAGGTCATTCAACCAATTATATGCTACGGATCTAGCATTTGGCAAAGAGCACTACAGTACGACTGCGTCAAAAGAAAATTATTGTCCGTACAAAGAAGCTATGCCATTAAAATTATTCGTGGATTCCGAACCGTGAGCACTGCAGCGTCAATATCATTGGCACAATTAACACCCCTACCGGCCAAAATTGCTGAAACAGCAGAAATAGAAGCAACTAGAATCACCGGAACCTCGAGAGCATTACCACTGGATATTAAATTAGACATACCGGCACATCCATCCACAGTATTACACCCAGCATTAAGACCAAAAATTGAATACATAGAAGCAGACAGTGAACAAGCAATCGCAAACCTCGCCCAACCGGAAACCTACAAGATTTACACAGACGGAAGTAAACATGACGACAGAGTGGGGGCAGCATACATAATCCACACCCCAATAGAAAATAAAAATATGCAAGAAATTCAAATTACACAATAGTTGTACAGTATTCCAGGCAGAACTACTGGCCATCAAAAAAGCATGTCACTGGATAATTGAAAACAACATCCATCAATCAATTATCATATCAGACTCACAATCAGGACTAACAGAAATAACTAACCAAAACACTAGAAACAAAATTGTTACCGAAATCCATCACTCTGTCTACAAAGCTAGCACAAAAAACCAAACGATTAAATTTGTATGGGTAAGGGGTCATGCGGGGATAAAAGGCAACGAGGAGGCAGACGAAGCAGCCAAAGCTGCTGCTAATAAACACACAAAACCCGACTTCGCACTATTTCCCATGAGTTACGCAAGAGCAAAAGCTCGGTTAGAAAGTCAACAGGCCGCAACAGAACTCTATGCCAAATGCACATACACCAAACAACTATGCCCAACATTCGAATCCCTCCAAGAAGTACTTAAAATACTAAAACCGAACTACGTTATTACGCAAATACTTACCAACCACGGACATCATAAGAGTACCTCCACAGATTCCGAATCACCGATGACGACCGATGCCCCTGCGACATCTCCCAAAAACAGTCTCTAACACATTTAATCAAAGAATGCACAAAATTCGCAAGAACTAGAGTAGACCACGAAATGACAGCCATATCCATGAAAATAGACCCATTTAATCTAACAGAAATAATAAGTAAAGAATCAACAACTGACACATATACACAACATCTGAACAAAATCATATTAAATCCTAAAAGATTTCAATAAACAACCAAACAACAACATAAGAACCACTTAAGTCGCTAAAAATATATAAATATCCTTAATATAATCGTATGTATAATGATAATGGTATCTATCAATATAAACATATATATAAATAATATTTAAGTAATTAAGCAATTAATTACAACGACCCAAATCCTAAACAAATCCGAAAAAAAAAATCCAATAACCACAGATCTTTCTGCTCCTAAATTCAACAAACTCCATTTGCCAAAATGGGGACGTATACCGCTCGCGTCCCCATATTGGTGTATAACCAAACCAATAAAAAAAAAAAAAAAAAAAAAACCTAACCTAACCTAACCTGACCTAACCTAACCTAACCTAACCTAACCTAACCTAACCTGACCTAACCTAACCTAACCTAACCTAACCTAACCTACTCAGTCTTGGGAAAACCAAACGATAACAACGGAAACCTTAAACAACGTTAGAGAAAAAAAGGATTTAGATAAAGTTGTTGAAATATACACGAAAACTATAGTTGACGCCTGTGACAGCAGCATTCCCAGGCTGAAAGGAGGGGCTCGAGTGGGATTGCCCTGGTGGAATGAAGAGTTAAGTAGTCTCAAAAGAAAGGTTGCCAGGTTAAAGCGCCGGATCTCTTATGCTGCGCCTGTCAGAAGGAACTGGGTCGTGGAGCAGTACGTTGCGGCGAAAGCAAGTTACCAGCTGGAGGTAGGGAGGGCTCAAACCTCCAGTTGGAAGGAGTTCTGTAGTAAGCAGGATCGGGAGTCTATGTGGGACAGTATTTACAGGGTGATAGGCAGAACGACAAGTAGATTAGAAGAACTTCCACTTAACTGCGGGGGAAATACCCTAGGAAGGGAAGAGTCAGCCAGGGCCTTGGCGGAAATCTTCTACCCAGAGGATACGGTTGAAGGGCGGCCCACAAACTGGTGAGAGAGGTAGCCGTAAACATAAATGCAGAGGCACATGATGAAACATGCGACCCACCGTTTACGGCGGAGGAGTTAATGTGGGCCGCATCGAGCTTCAATCCCAAAAAGGCCCCAGGCAATGACGCGTTAACGGCAGACATTTGTCAGGCTGCTATCACCCTGAATGTAGAGCTCTTCCTGGCGCTCACGAATGCGTGCCTCCGCCTGGCACACTTTCCTACGAAGTGGAAAGAGGCGGTGGTAGTGTTTCTGAGAAAGCCGGGAAAGGACGATTACACACACCCCAAATCCTACAGACCCATTGGTCTCCTGCCGGTTCTAGGAAAGATCCTAGAGAAAATGCTTATGCGGAGGATCAGATGGTTCGTATTGCCGGCCATCAGCAGAAGGCAATACGGATTTCTACCGCAACGCAGTACCGAGGATGCCCTCTATGACCTGATGAAAGTAATTAAGACCCATAGAAAAAACAAGAAACTTGTACTGTTAATATCACTGGACATAGAGGGCGCCTTCGACAATGCTTGGTGGCCGGCCATACGATGCAGACTGGCAGAGACCGACTGCCCGGTAAACCTGAGGCGCGTGGTTGACAGCTATCTTCAAGATAGAACCGTGCGCGTCAGGTATGCCGGTGCGGAATGGGTAAAACAAACTGCTAAGGGGTGTGTGCAGGGCTCAATCGGGGGTCCCACATTGTGGAATCTACTCTTGAACCCACTCCTGGAGGAGATTGGTGGAGGAGGTGAATATTGTCAAGCATTCGCGGATGACGTCGTCCTTGTGTTCTCCGGGGACACAGCCCTCGAAATTCAGCGACGGGCAAACGCCGTCCTGGCACAGGTGCAGAGCTGGGGAGATAAGAACAAATTGAAATTTGCACCAAGTAAGACCAAGGCTATGCTGGTCACAAATAAGTTAAAATATGACACTCCAGTTCTGCACATGGGCCAGGGGTATATTGATATGTCCCAGGAGATGAAGATTCTGGGCCTAACAATAGATGCCAGATTGACTTTCAATGGTCATATAAAGGGTGTCTGTGGTAGGGCACAGAATATATACAAACAACTATCGAGGGCAGCAAAAGTTTCCTGGGGCTTGAATCCGGAGATCATAAGGACGATATACGTAGCTGTGGTGGAACCGGTGATCCTGTATGCGGCGAGCGCCTGGGCACCAGAAACCTACAAGGTTCAGGCACGTAAACAATTGAACCTGGTGCAACGCGGCTTCGTGCAGAAGATCATTAAGGCATACAGGACCGTCTCCTTAAACTCGGCCCTGGTACTCGCCGGGTTGCTTCCTCTGGATATTAGGGTCAGGGAAGCAGCCTCTCTTTATGAAATAAAAAGAGGTTACTCTAGGCGTACTATTGGGGACCGGGATTTGGAGAGGCCTGTACCATATGCCAAGATGCAACACCCAGTCAAGCAAACCGGGCCAGGATTCATATGTCTGGGGGTGGTGCACAAATAACCCAACAAAGTACGCGACTAAACATCTTTACGGACGGAAGTAAATTAGAAGGGAAAGTTGGCGCAGCGCTATCCATAAGAGATGGCGCTGCGGAAACCAGTACCAAAAAACTCAAGTTGGGGGATTTTTGCACCGTCTACCAGGCGGAATTACTGGCCCTGTTAGAAGCCACTAAAGTGGCACTTAGGGATCCTGCACGAGGCTGCACAATATATAGCGACTCAAGATCTGCTCTTGAAACGATCAGTCGCGGCGACTCCCTGCACCCCATGGCCGTAGAGGCGAGGGAAAATATCGCAAACCTGAAAGATCAGGGCGGTTCCCTTGACCTCTACTGGATCAAGGCCCATGCGGGATTGGAGGGAAACGAAAGAGCAGATTTCCTGGCAAAGGAGGCCGCACTCAGGATCAAGACGAGGCCACATTACGACAGATGCCCGGTTTCATTCGTCAAGGGGCGTATCCGTCAGGAGTCCATTGACGAGTGGAACTGTAGGTATCAGGAGGAGCAGACAGCCTCAACTACGAAGATCTTCTTCCCCAGCATAAGTAAAGACGTGCACCATCAAATAAGGAAAATTGATCTGGATCCGTTACTGGTGCAGCTGCTGACAGGCCACGGAGGCTTTGCAGGCTACCTGCACAGATTTAGGTGCAGAAGCAGCCCTGCATGCGAGTGCGATGTGGATACAGAGCAAACCGCAATCCACTTAGTGACAGAGTGCCCTGTCTTTGAACGCGATAGAATAGACCTAGAAATAGTAATTAATAGTAAAATAACATCAACAAATATACATAACATCATGGCGAACAAAGAGACCAGAGACACATTCCTAAGATTCTGTAAAAAAGTAGTCAAAATTGCAAACAAGAAAAACAAGTAAAGGAAACAGAAGAGGTTTGTACGACATACATATAAGTATGCCATACAAAGCCCGCCGATATGAGGAATAAGACAGTACAGTACATACAGTATAATAGATATAGTATAATTAGGACAGTAGATAATAATTATTGTAATCCAGATAGCAGACACAGAATAACAAGAAGCACGGAAATGTATTAATGTAAGAAAAATAAATATACTAAAGTAAAGTATAGTAGTAAGTTGTAGTAGTGGATAAGCATTAGATATTAGATTGTACAAGTAAAGAGAATAATGTATCTAGATATAAGTAAAATATGTAAATTGTAATAGTGTGTAGTGTAAATTTTTCAGTAGTAGTAAACATTAAGAGTAAAACCGGTAGTAGTAATAGTAGTACTTAGTAAAATACAAGATTTGTTACCTTATTCTTTACTTACCTTATACATACAAAAGAACAACGTACCCAGAGTATGAAAAGAGCTTGGTAAAAAAGGTCCCTGATCCCACATGTCAGGGGGAAAACGAAAAAAAAAAAAAAAAAAAAAAAAAAAAAAAAAACCAAAAAACCAACCTAACCTAACCTAACCTAACCTAACCTAACCTAACCTAACCTAACCTACCTAACCTAACAGTGGTAACAGTTCTCTTATTCATAGTAGTTGCTATTACAATTATTGAGGTTTGTGATATAATTAGGTATATTAACAGTATACTTTTTCAATTAATAATTCGATTTTTTTTTCGATATATCCTGGCCGATATTGATTGTTTTATAAATATCGTTTTTTTTTACTGGATAGAATTACATTTCGTCGCACTCTTCGTAGAACAACGTGACATTTGCAAAATTGAAATTGTTCAGGACGGCCGATTCAAATTATTATTTTTTTATTTTGGTTACAGTTCTCTTATTCATAGTAGTTGCTATTACAATTTTTGAGGTTTGTGATATAATTAGCTATATTAACAGTATACTTTTTCAATTAATAATTATATAAATTTAGGAAATAAGAGGTTTCATGTGTGTCTCATAGGGACATATTGAAATTTCAAAACAAATTGAAACTTTAAAAACTTATGTTGTATAAAGGATCGTTATAGTACAAAATTAGATGTTTGCTTCAAAGAGCGGCGCGTCTATTTGAATAAATATATTTTGATTTTGATTTTGATGCTTCGATGTATGTCCGGTATGTCCACAGAGTACTTTGTAATATAGGAAATTATTATTGGGTATGTCTGATTTAAAAAGTACAAAGATGGATAACGTTCGAACAAATTGTTAAGTAACTACCGTCATATAAATTTTTATTTGAGAATTCGTTTTTCGTAGTCCTGACGTTATTTAATAGCAAACTTGAGTAAATAATTTCTTTCGTATATTTCTTAGGCGCGAACAATGTATAATAGTGAATAATAGTAACGTTTTCTTACGGAAAATGGCAATAACTGATGGGTCACAAGTTCATATATACACGTTTATATAACGTTGTTCAACGGGAGATTTTTTGAGAAGTGCCCAAATTTACACAGGAGGTTCAGACTCGGTAGTATAATCGTTTATTGAAATAAAAAAAAAATTCCAAAAAGAAATGCCATTCTATTACCTAGAAAACAGAACGTGTTGACAATGCGGTAGTCATTCATAAATACCTAAATTTTACTGTGCACAAACTTGTGTGCGTGTTAGTTATTAATGATTCCACCAAATTGTATTGTGTTGCGTATAAATCACGCAATTTTTGAGATAAGTTCAAATTAATGTAATTAATTACTTACGGGTGATTTTAAATATTTATCATTTTTTAAATAACATTATTTATGTCTAGAATTTAATAAAAAAAATGTATACACTTAGCCACCTGTATAACGTTGTTCTACAGAACAACGTTATACAGGAAAACTCAGAAAATATATATGACATTAACGCATGTAGAACTTTTTTCAGCAAAAAAAACCATGAAAAGTGGGTGACTGTGCAATAATTATGAAATTGACTCTAATAGAGTAGTTTACACTCGTCAATTACATTAGTGAGCTTAGTCTAGTCAGTACAAAAAAGCAGTGTCTAAACGTAAATATGTCCTTGTACTGCGGAGCATAAATCAGATAGAACGTTGTTCTATTCTGAATCTCAATATCTATAAGTCAGACAAAAAAAATTATGTCATCTGAAAGCGTAGATAGACAATAATTAAGACTTTCTGATGATAAAATCAAAATCGTTCTATGTGACCACAGAACGTTATTCTACGCACGGTGCGAAGCTAAGTCTTAAAACTGAAATACCTTGATCAGCGGCGCCAAGTATGCCTAGGACAGCGGCGCCCTCACACGGTGCATTGCTAACATGTAATCGGTATGGAAAGGGGTGGTGCTTTATTCTAACGATAAACGACCATTGATAAAACAATATAAGAGGATGTCACGTTAGGTCACGTGTGCTGAAGCCAAATGTTTCTCTAAAATGGCGTCGACTTCGCCCACAGCAAATAGTGTTGTTTTATTAAATCCATATTGATATCGATATATTTATACCCATATTGATATCGATAACACGCAAAAATTTTATTAACTTTGCACACCTTTCTATTAATTCTCATTTGTCACCACTAGTATGTAGGGGGTAAAAACAAAAAAAAATTAATGTAAACCTAATGTAAGGGTAATGTAAACTAAAAGTGGTAATTGCCATCAGTATTGTAACATAAATGTAGGTTATTGTCATAAATAGTTAAATAAAATAAAAAAAAAACAATTAGTATATTGATTAAAATCGTTTATTCATGGCGGAATAATATTAATTTTGTTAAAATGTTGCGCTTTGATATATTTTCTGTGTTTTTTTTTCCCATGAAACTAAATTAAGTAATTGACTAAATTAATTAACTAACTGAACTAAATTATGTTTCTTCAAATCGGCAATAGTCTTTGGAAAAAGTCAGCACCTTATGCTTGTCTGCGGCACTTCTGACTGAGTATCTTTATTTTCCTTTGCTGTAACTTCACTTGTCTGCATAACTTGGATTTTTGGTTGCATTAACTACCATAGCCTAAAAAGTAACGTGAAATTACAATAAATATTTTATTTTATACATAAGGTTAGGGAGATAATTAACAGGGGAGATTCGTGCTCTGCAGTCGAACATACGTAGGGTTGATGATTTTTTTTTTTTTTTTTTTTTTTTTTTTTTTTTTTTTTTTGGGCTGGATGAGCCACTGTTGGCCTTAGGGGCTTACAGATCCGACGGACTTGAGGTGGCCTGGCGCACGAGGCGCCTAGCCTGAACCTCGGAAATGCAATTAAATTTCATCAAAATATATACTGAAATTAACGTATTGTGCCAGCCTTTAATAAGTAGGATACTGGTTAATGACGATGATGCTATTTTTTAAATAGAAGTTAGAAGAAATACTCACCATAAGAGTTTTCACCTGAATTTGTCGTCTTTTGTTTGAGTCTGTTTGTCGTATCTATGTCCATATTTGTCAATATCCATTGGTACATGCTGCAAATTATTAAAATTATACATTAACAATAATAATTTTATTTTATGTATGCTATGCTATATATATATATATATATATATATATATGTTTACTTTTATTTTTATGAACCCAACCAAATAGAAAAATATCCAAAATAAAAAACAAATAAATATCCCCATAATAATAATAAATCAAAAAGTATTAGAACGGATTCACCAGATCAAGTCAAATTTCTCTCACTTCTTAAAACTTTTAATCTTAATTGCAACTT
>CAKOGK010000182.1:0-14324 GCA_933534255.1 Iphiclides podalirius | reverse complement strand
TCTATTAAAGTTGTTCCTCCCACTCCCACTCCTCCGGAACTCCCCTTTATTTAGAACTGATCAAATAACGAGAAAAGTACGGTTAATGGCAGCGTTTTACCGAGAACAGTGATCGAATAATCCGGGACGTCTAGTATAAAACAAAGTCGTCCTACTGTCTGTCTGTCCCTATATATGCTTAGATCTTTAAAACTACGCAACGGATTTTTATGCGGTTTTCTTTAATAGATAGAGTGATTCAAGAGGAAGGTTTATACGTATAAGTCATGCATAATATAGTAGAGAAACACTGATAATTTTAGATGTTTTCTGATGCGATGTCGAAAACAAACGTTCAGCATTGCACCCGTGAGAAGCCGGGGTGGGTCGCTAGTTTGTTACATATTCAGAGCTTTTGTTAGGCGTCTCTATCAGTCCGAATTTAGCGTGGGTATGCTGCCAGGCGAAAGAGAGGATAGGATTTTAAAAACCGAGTGTATTTCTACTACACACATTACAAAAAATGGCCGGTGACGAAAGAGGCAGATGGTAAATGCCTATACGCCGGCATCGTTCCGCCTGAATGTTGCCAGTTCAAGGCGCTTCCGGCAGTGACGGCTGCACTTTCAATTGACTATTACTGTGACAAGTACCCCTTACAGCTGTTTAGTTAGTCTTTTGGATTGAGGAAAAACCGTAAAAGAGAAAAGGCGTCGCTGGGAGGGAAGTTAATCAAGATAATAAGGTTGCAGTACCAACTGTAACGCTATCTTTCAATTCCCAACAGAATTTCTTACTCAATGTCGTCATTTTTATTATACACCAACAGAATTAACTCTATCCTCCTTTAGATACAGTTTGCAAAAAGTTTTATTCATTTTCAAACTCTTTTCTTTCCTCGGTTTTAATATTTTTTTTTCTTCTCTTTTCTCTACTTCGAATACGCAACCTGCTCATCGATCTACTCGAGTTGCGTACATCTCAAATTGAACGCAACTACTTGGCTGTTCTGGGTGGTTATCCAGTTTAAGGTTACGCTAATAAGACTAATGTTCGGCCTTTCGCTGAAAGGAACGCGACACAGTGATGGACCGGTATTATTGTAATCGTACATCATGTTGATCCGACAATGCGGTTTATTGGCCTTTGTGCGATAAGTGTAAAACCCTTTTGAATGCACCGCACAACGATTAGTACGAGTATGTTCACAGAATGTTCTACTTCGATTGTTAGTCGTCATCGCACAAAATAAATTAAGCCAAAACCAATTTATAAACTCAATAATTGATGCAGTCAAACTGACAATTTTTAATACACGTCTATTGAAATTCGTATTAGTAACAAATTACTTGAATTAAACTTTTCTCTTGTAAAGAACAATAAAACTAGCACTGTGTTATGTGGTATTAAACATAATACATCCAAAAGGTAAAATCAAGCGTAGTATCGAATGTCGTTTGTATCATTGTAACCGCATAGCTCTTCTTTCGATTTGCTTTCTTGTATTTTGTAAATATTATTTTAAATGTATCTTGTGATCCTTATTTCAGTCAGGTGACTCGCGTAAAATAGCTTTCTCGCTATAAATTATAACCCGTGTGTTTGTTATTTCGAATGAATTCCGATGAAGAGTTGTAAAAACGTTTGAGCGCCTGCTATGCAAAGGAGTTGTTCATTGCGCAATTTGTTTTTATCACAGTCCTTCTGATAAGGCGTTTGCGGAATGCGTGTACATAAAGTGACGTAAAGTTTAAAATAAAAAATAAGTGTGGGAGAAAGTGTTGCGTGCACAAAATAACTAAAACCACCAATTGTTCAAGGACATGATTTCTTTAATCTCTTTAGGTATAGATAAGACACTTCAGCCATTCGGTAAGGTCTTTTTTACATTACTTTCATATCATTATTATCTGTAATGTTTAAGAACTTTAAAAGAAATTATAGCGGGTGTAACTAAATTTGTTAATAGTTAAGACCGAAGGAAGCCGGCATTTTTTACTTAGGTTTGTTAATAGATAAGACCGGCATCTTTTACTTACGTAGGCTCTGTCCGGCACGAGGTAGAAGTGTTACACTTCTGCATTTCGTCTGGTGAGTGAGGTAGCCGGGGCCCACTTATTAGAAGGTGGCAACGCATCTGTAACCGTACGGGAGTTGGAAATGTCCATGGGTAGCGGTTATCACTTAACATCAGGTGAACCGACAGCTCGCTTTCCACCATCGCACATTAAAAAAAAATCAATGAGATTATTTCACTCCGGTGAATTAAGAAATTCGTTTTATTATTTACCAATATTTATTTACAAATCCTATACTATCGCGTCTCCATCCAGGTTTTTCAGTATTGATGAATGAAATAAGTAGTCACCATCTAAACAAACTTGTCGTCTATACTCGAGTCTTAAATATTAAAAATAAGGACTGTTACATCTAATCATTTTTTCTTCAAAATATTATTTGGTCACAACTGCAGTTACTGCAATCGGTAATCGGCCACATAAGCATTACTTATTATTACAGTCTAAAATTTGTTAAAGTTCGTTCGTCAAATAGAGTACTCCCATAAAAAAATCATCATATTGCCAAGAATGCCATATTTGTGACATACTTAACCAACCGTGTTAACATACAAATAAATTTTCGCTAAACATTGCTCCCTTCGGCACTGCTGCAGTCTTTGAACATCTACGTCAGCCAGCACCGATATCTGTGGTGCTCTCCTAATGAATATTCAAAAATCAAACGCGTAGGTTGTCCTCTTCCAGTAGAAAGTTGCCGCACGTGGCCGCTGATTTCTCGATGTTCGCGCTTTCGTTCAAGGCTGTCAAAGATCTTTCTCTGTGCATTTCTTACGGGTGTTTACACACACACACACACACCCACACATATATATAGCCAATCGTCTTTATAAACAAGGGCCCAAATGAGTGTTTGCTTCATTTTTTTATGCTTAACGGACTTATACGTTAAAATAAGGTTCGTCGTCATCGATAAGTAATCACCGACATACTAAAACCTTTTCCGAAACACGCTGCATATGGTATAAGTTTTATTCCTATAGGATCATCAGTTTTCGATGTATAATCGACCAAAAAAAAAACCGGCTCTCCATTTAATAGAATAGAAAGTCATTTAGGATAGATAGTAATTATTTATAATAACTATTTTTGACTTCACTCGTGTTTACCTATCATCACGCCTGTCCCCAATCAGAGCGGGCAGATGTCACGGATTTCCATTCCGGATGTCCTCCATTGGTATTGTTATATTGAAAACGGTAATCGTAAAAAGTTTGTACAGGTATTAGAAATATATTTTGTACAACCCTAGGATTTTTTAAGACTTACTTCGCAAAATAGGATACTTTCGCTTTGCTGATGCTTGTCTAGGTCAGTTCTGTTGTCAGGCCATTGCTCACGCCGATGGCGAGGCGGCTCTAATTACAGGAAATTTATCAATGTTTTTTTTACAATACATTAACGTAATTACTTTGGGTGTATAAAAAAAACAATATATATTATGACGTGCAATTATTCCGTATGTCTTAAAACTTACAAGTAAAAATTTAAGCCTATACATGTCCCACTGCTACTCAAAGGCCTCTGTATAGAGGGTATTAGGGCATAGTCCACCATGCGGATTGGCGGACTTCACATATCTTCGAAATATTTTCATCATCATCTTCATTTCAGCCTGTTTGAGTCCACTGCTGAACATAGGCCTCCCGCAGACTGCCACGAAATACGATCCTGAGCCACCTGTATCCATCACTCCATCTAGTGGGGGGTCCCACACTGCGATGGCCAGTACGAGGTTGCCACTCGAGAATCTTTCTTCCCCAACGGTTATCGGTTCTACGAGCTACATGGCCGGCCCATCGCCACTTCAGCTTGCTAATCCTCTGAGCTATGTCGGTTACCTTGGTTCTACTGCAGATGTCTTCGTTACGAACTCTATCACGCAGAGAAATACCGAGCATAGCCCGCTCCATAGCTCGCTGAGCGACTTTGAGCTTCCTCATACGGCCAGCAGTGAAGGACCACGTCTCGGTTCCGTAGGTCATCACTGGCAACACACATTGATTGAAGACTTTAGTCTTCAAACATTGAGGGATATTAGACGAGAAGATATGCCGAAGTTTCCCGAACGCAGCCCATCCGAGTTGGATTTGCCGATTCACCTCTGCGTCGAAGTTGGACCTACCTAACCGGACTAAATGTCCTACCTACTAATGTACTAATATAAACGAAATATTTTATTTGGTCAGCACGTGATAAGTCAGCACTTAAAATTTTACAATTTCGTTGGTGGCGGCACCGGGGATCGAACTCAGGTTGCTCCAATAATAGTAGAGACTGATAATGCATCTGTTTGTTATCTCGATTTTGAAATTTTGACTTGTTCGGTTACATTACCAGAGAAATATATTTGAATGAACAAACAGTTTTCAACATTATTAACTTAACACGGACGATTGTTGCCCAATAAAGAACAAAGTTGTTTAATTATTCTGTTGAAAAATATATATCTACAAACATTTTACGAATCACTAATACAGTAATCAAATTTTACAGCCTCTTAAATACCGATTTATATTTACCAGATAATTAGCTGTAACAATTACTTATTTATTCTATAAGTAATGCTTCATTTTCCTGCCTCGCTATTAATTACACTGTTAATAGTAAATTAGCGATAGCTCTAAAATTCAGTAGTAAGTTTTGTTTGCTTGGCTTTTATTTTTAATTAATGTTTAATAGGGTACATATGTTTGTATACATTTAAATGTAATAATTTTGGAACCGTCGAATGAAGCAAATAGAGTTACTGCAAACAAAAAGTTCAAAGAATATTGAATCTTATGAACATTTAACAAAAGGTAAATAAGATTTTATTTAACAATTTGTTTATTTATTTTATACCTGTTATTTTACAACATAATAATATGTAATATTGTAAAGTAAAAAACAAAACACTAATATCCCCTTCCGTATCGTACGTTTTATATCATCTGTTACATTCACTTACATATCATGTAATGTAAAGCGGAACAATGCGTTTAAGCGATGACCCATGTCTATAAAGACAGGATCATCGTTATTAAAACATTATTGCCATAGATTGAATTGCGATTTTTTTTTATTTCCACACGACAACTCTATCGTCAATTTAACAATCATTAAATAATTTACACAACCGAAAAATATTCTCCCAGCCTTCGACACACGCCAAGTAAGTTAATAAGATTCACGGGCGCGATCCTAACTTAACGGTGCCTTCTGCTAGCGGAAGGCAATAGAGTACACAGCCGTCAAGTGCGTTAGTAAACATTGTGACAAACACGCCTTCGGTGTGTGCCACTGTCATGTGTGGACCAAACGCGAGCGGAAAGCGGCGCGGATTTAATTTTTATGTAAATGACGCTAGCGACCAAACGCGTTGTGTGCTTCCCTTAGCGGTGTGGTGCAAACATAAGCGGAAAACATTGACTTTTATATACCAATCTAATTCGTGACCTTTGAAAATATAAATCTTCAAACAAGCAAACAATTCTGGTCCATTGAACAGTTAATACAAACACGCACTAATAGCTTTCAATCTAAGAGAGACACAGTTTAATTTCTTTTTCTTCTGTTCAATTTCTTAAATAACTAAGAAGTTTTGAAAATACGTTACAAAACATAGATATAATTAATTTTTATATAGGTACCCAGCATACAAAAACCAAAATGTTCGATCAGTGATAACGCAAATACGTTAAAAAAGTTACGTTTTTCAACACAAAATAACGAAATTGTCGCAACAGTGGCTATTTCTACTACGCTGCTGGATTAAACTAGGATAGTTCTAAATTCAGATAACAGAAAAAATGTTATCGCAAATATTTTAGTTCATACCAAAAAAATATAGTACATAAACCTTGTAGAGTCTGAATCTCAGTCTCACGAATAACAAACCGGGCGGTCTATCTACTGAGCTACCGTCGTCTTTATTACCGAACATTCGAACGTATTTATTATTTGGCCATCACGATAACAAGTTGTACAACAAAAGGCAATGTTGTATTTATTGTTACGACGCTATAAATCTTTGGGAATATATTGATTGTACCGCGTGTAGCTCAATATATGCATTATATCAGGCTGTGCTATTGTATTCTTAGTACCCGGAGGACAAGAAAATGATCTGGTATAGAAAAAAAAGTAAAAATAAATAAGTATGTAAGTGATCGTGATACAAACCGCAGCCGTCTGTTTTGGGGCCGCCCTATTACCTACCGAGCTATTATAATATTTTTTTTGGGTCGAAATTTACTGTCATATTCGAATGATATTTTTCATTCCCTGAAAACAGGGAAAAAAGGACATTCTCTGAAAATTAAATCTAGCTAAATCGATTTTTCGCCAGCGAATCTACGCACATACTAAATTTCATGAAAATCGCTGGAATGCTCGTTTAAAAGATAAGATAGAGTACATGGCCAGTGACCAGGCGTTGAAACTGATGTTAACACTTGGCAATAACCACCTTAATTAAGCATCTACAGCAAATGACAGCGATAAGAACTGCCCTGGAAAGCGCTTTAAGCGGCGTACTGTATCTAAAACACGAAGAGCACGTAATGTGGGATCGCGCTCTCAGGCGAGGTCGAATAACAGGCGTTTTTCACTACATAAATGTTTCGTATTGTTCAGTATGTTTACCGTGGATGTTAAATACCAAGCTAATGCGGTATTTGCCACGTCTAATGATGTCTATAGCAGTCAAATTTATAATCTGAAGACATAAAAAATGAAAACATATTATGTTTTATTACTGTTGGGGCTAAATCCACACCGGTTATGATGATATAAATGATAATAGAAGTTATTAGAATGATATAAGACTTTATTACGAAATTGTTATAGGTACAATGATATACTATTGATGATTGACACTAATGATTGATATGATATTTATGATAATTTGAGAACGCGTAGTTTGCTTGATGACCGACTGCCTGTCGCATTATATTAACGCCTACTACTTATTGGAAGACTAGGTAAAAATTGCTAAGAAAGCAGTTTGGTTCAACAGTTAACTAAACAATGTTTTTATCAACTCGCTTTCTTGTATGTCTGTCCGAGTGAAATTTTGTAATTGATTTGAAACTAACTTCCCGATGAGCTCGATACTTGAAATTTGGACCATAGCTCAGAAGATATAATAAAGAAAAATACTGTAAAAAATAAGGATTGATTTTTTAGAAAACTGATTAAAGTTGATTAAGGTAATGAAATTTTAATGTAAGTATTTACGATATCAGGAATTCTATTTGGCGAAAAAGGAATCAAAACAACCGGTTCGAGAATTCGGTAATTTCTTTTTCACAAATGTTATAAGGAAATATGAACCGAAGTTTTAACAATAAAATTATACAATAAATATTTTTTCTCGGTATCCGTTTTAAATGTCGGAAGCAAATTACTGTTTTATATACACGGAAGTTACATTTTCAACACCTTTTAGCATTTTGCTGTCGTGTATTTAAATCTTTTTGTTGAAATTTGCTTGGCAAGTGTCTAAATAAAATTAAAATTTAATTCATTATAATATTGTATTTTTAATTAATTATAATACTGTATTTAATCTGAATCTTTTAAGTTTCAAGACCGTCTACAATTAAATAAAACATTATTAATCGATAATAAAACACCAATGATTAAAACGTTCAACATTAAGACTCGACATTGAATAAAAGTTTAAATAAGATCAGGTAAAATGAAACACGACGAATTCCTCAACTTTTTTTTAATCCACGATAAATCTGACTTCAGTAAGTTGACAAAAAACTGACTTAATAAATATACTGCCGTTAACACAGAAAAGTTTAAAATCTCTGATAAATTTCTTCATTCCTTCTAAAAACGAATAATTGGAGAACTCTTCATTTTCATATATCTATAGTTACAAAGGCGTATCGCATTTCACGTCCATCAACGTCAATGCACAGCTGTTCGAAACTATGATATCACGCTTGTGAAAACACTCTTAGTCCTCCAAAGTTCACACAACCTTCCAAATGCTAGTACACAACCAAACAAAGTAACCAAACCCATAATAATGTCACCGTCTTAATCTTAATTGTAGGCCGTCCTCTGTCACGTGTTCGGCGAATTTTCTGCCACCTAGTTGAATCAGTGATCGCTCAGTATCGATTTAGTTCCCGGTGCTTTTATGTGAAAAATTTGCAAAACGGACAGTCGGTTCACACGATGTTAAGTGAATACCGCCGCCCATAGACATCTGCTACACTCGAGGGTTCCAGGTGTGTTGACAACGTTTTGGAAATTGGGCTCCGGCCACCTTACTCACCAGACGAAACGCGAAAGTATTTGTTATACTTCCACTTTACGCCGGTCTTCTGTGAGGTCGTGGTACTTACCCGGACGTGCCCATTCGTGGCCCATTTTTTCATAAATTCCCTCCTTCATTTTTATAAATGGAGCTTCGTGCAACAGCCGAGGCTTCTGCGTGGCCCTACCTCCGTAAAAATATCCATAAATTGTTAATTTTAAGTGCTCACTTATCACGTGCTCAGCGGTGAAGGAAAACATCGTGAGGAAACCTGCATCTTTTCGAAATAATAGCTAAATAATCAATCAATTGTGAGATATTTTTGATGTTCAACCTAGCTGACGCGTCGGCTCCGCGTGGATAGATTTGAAACGAAGGTAACCATTCAGGTTTTTTTATTTTCAATAGTTAAATATTTGAGGAAATTGTCAGTTAAAAACAATCATAGGGGTAAAACAGAATGTATAGTGCAGTAAGACCACGGTGCCACGCAGCAGCCTCGGATGTTGCACGACCTCACAGAAGACCGGCGTAAAGTGGAAGTATAATACTTTCGCGTTTTGGTGAGTGAGGTGGCCGGAGCCCAATTTTCCAAAGGTTGTCAACGCATCTGGAACCCTCGGGTGTAGTAGATGTCCGTGGGCGGCGTTATTCACTTAACAAGGTGAACCGTCTGCTCGCTTGGCAACTTTTCACATAAAAACGGAGGAAAAATTACTAAAAAATATTTTTAACGAGCTGTGTATAGTATGTATCACTGAATTACCATTACAACAAATTGCCAACCGCACCCTAACGCGGCAGTTTGGGGACGTCGTCCGCGTCCACATCCTCATCGACGCGGTGGAGCAAGGGGCCAAAATGTTCCGGACCCACCGCTGTATACACATAGTGGTAAAACGCATAACCAAATACTTCATCCTCGCCTACGAGTTGAAACCATAACGCTTCTCCGCGTATTAGACCGGTTCCGACCGCCCCGAGCAGTCAATGGCCATCGGGGTGACGGTCCGTATCAAAAATACCGCAGTAAAAATGTTGTTTGGTGACTTTTTCATATAGTAAACCCTTTCGATTCAACAGATGGCAACGGTTACCCCGAATCCTCGTATCCCGAGAAGCACACCAGGAGCTGGCGAGGCGACGTGGCCCGCCGTGCCAGAGCCTGCTGCTCCGCCAAGACCCTCGTCAGGAGACTGCCCATCCTCAGCTGGCTGCCCAAGTACAGTCTCAGGAATGGTCTCGCCGATCTAATAGCAGGTATGCGATTTGGAAACCGCTATGACGACCCGAATGGCGTAGTTAAAACACGTTAGATCAAACCATCCAACGTTACATAGTTAGTGAATTTAAATCAGACCATACAATCGAATTGAATCTTAATTCCTTTCTATTTCTTTATCTATTGTCTTAATCTTGTTAAGTCGTGACAGTTTGCAGTATCAAATCATTTGCATTCTTTATATATTAATTAGCGTTTTCATGAGAATGACCTCCAACCCTCATTCCACCTAGGTTGGGTTGACACAGCATATGACTCATGAACAATTTACTTACGTTTTGGTTAGGTTTTGTACGACTGGTCGCCTTGCCGACGTCCTTCTTTGTCCCGTGTGGGAATCGAACCCACGAATGACTACGGTGCCGATGCCATTAGCTTAGCAACTGTGCCACCGAATCATGGAAATGAAGTAATAAGTGATACAAAATTGTCTTTTCGAAGACACTACAAGAGTCATTCACTTTTTACCTCCATTAAGTACAGAGAACAAAAAGGAAATTAAAGTTCACTGACACGATACGAAGCGATTTTACAAAGTTTCAGTTTCGCCTCAAATAGCATACACCTGCAATAGCCGTTACAAAACAAAGGACTATAAACTCTATGCCCTTGGGCGGGGGACCATTTTCTAATTCGATTGAGCGTCGCTATCGGAGCGTGAAATTGGTGTTTTTCTACTGCATTATTGGCGCAGATGTTTGGGGTGATGTGAAATGTCGCAAGCGAACAGTTTGGCCGCGATTCTCTGCGCGATTCCTTGTTGGCGCATTCGTGACGAATGTTTGTGCAAAGATTTGGTGTCCTGCTCATAAGATATACCATGTCATATGTATGTTGTATGAATGAAGAAGCAAAATTGAAATGGAGGAATATCCCTATAATTTCTTATAAAAAGGCGCTCTTTTGGAATACTATGTGGGAAAGTTACATACAAGTACATACGGTGTCGAGGGTTGTGGCTTCGATTCCCGCAGCATGGAAATATAATAGTACATTTATTCAATAAGCATAAAAAATATCACAAGAAATATATTCAAATCCTAACTTATCACTATCATTATAATCACATGTAAACGTATTAAAAAATAAAAGTATAAAATATTAACTGCGATAGATATTCGTGGTGTGCATTTTGAACCTTAAACTTTTAATAATTCCCTAACGTGATCAAATAAAGTTTACAAGCTAAAAATACGCTTAAATGTAATGTGTACTCATAAATTGTATTTTTTTTGTAAACTTTTTATTTACAATTGAAAGTTTTATCTTGAGTGTGTGACTAGCACTAAAAATAAAATTAATCTTAAATATTCTTGCTCATAATTAAAGTGGTTCTTTGTTACTTTACAATGTTTTGACATATTACAATATACGATTAAATATGACAATTTTTCCAATTGCCAAGAATTATAGCTTTAGCAAAGATACAGGTATTCAGGTAGAGATTGGATAGTTAACACATCTGCAAAAGGTAAATTAACGTATTGGAAAATTAACTTAGTGCATCACCCATAAAAGGCTATGATGGTGTAGCATAATTCGTTGTAAAGAAAAATTATATCCATACAAGAACGATCAGTTTAATATATTTATTTAAACTTATCAGTTAAACATTCTTTCAATTCTAATAATTCGAAATATAAAAATTAAAATGTCATTAAGTAAATAATTATAATATAAAAGTAAAAAACTAAGACACACAAAGCTCTGCCTTGGTTATATACTATTATAAAGAATATGTTGCTGTAACAAAGGCAGCCACCTATTATGGCAGGATATTTTACAGGCTCATTAGTAACGCTTAATAACTGCGACAGTCAATACTTAATTTTTGTAATTATGGCTTAATTAATCCAAAGGCATTATGCGTCTTTATCTTAAGTTAATTAGAAATTATTTATTACGCAGTTTCAACTGCGATTCCGCCGTAAAGAGATGGTTATACCGTACTTATACCATGATCTTGATAGGAACGTATATGATTCGAAAGCAATAGGATACGCCGTGCTATGCCCAGTAAAGATGTCTAGGTAAAAATGTATGTTCGTAAAATGTTCTTCCAACAAAGGGTAGTGTTATTCTACAATAAAAGCTAAAGTTTAAATAAAGAAATAACCAAAAATGACTTCAGTGTATTTGATTTTGGAATGGTTTCCCGATTTGTTCCTACCAATTAATGCCTCATGGGATTTAATTTGATCCCGATACAAGAAGAATTTTCGAAAACGCGTAGTTCCGAGGTGCAGAACGCAGAAGGAGGACCCCCTTCATCGAATTCGGTTGACAAGAGATACAATGTCACTGTCTATTAGCAGGCTTAAGAAATTTATTGAAGAAAAACTTTAAAAAAAAGATTATTATAATATAAATGAATACATTAATGATAATACCTGAGAAAAAGATGATCGCTCCCAAGTAATTTAAAAAAAAACGAATTATAGTATATAACATTATATTACTTTGAGGAAAAACAATGACAAAACAGAGACCTACCGATTTTCTTTCCATCATCGGACAACCAGGCGCTCGGCGGGGCTCAACCCTTATACTGTCGACGTTCCACGTACATGAACAAAGCGATTCTTCATTTATCATGCGTACAGCTAAGGAACGGAATAACCTACCGGCGTCCTTCTTTCCGTCCGTTTACAGCGTAGGCGTCTTCAAGGCAAGAGTGCACAGGTTTTTACTGAGCTATCGCGCTTACGATCAACTACTGCATCGCCACTTACGATCAGGTGGGATGGCAGTCAAGTGCTGGCCAGTTTTGAATTAAGAAAAAAATTGTTTCGCAGGCATCACGGTCGGCCTGACGGTGATACCGCAGGCGATTGCGTACGCGGGCGTGGCCGGCCTGCCGCCGCAGTACGGGCTGTACTCCTCGTTCATGGCCTGCTTCGTCTACACCGTGTTCGGCTCCGTGAAGGACTCCGCGATAGGGCCCACGGCGATCGCGGCGATCCTCACCCGCGAGAACCTCCACGGCCTGGGGCCCGAGTTCGCAGTTCTGCTAGCGTTCCTCTCCGGCTGCGTCGAGCTGCTGATGGGCATACTACAGCTGGGTGAGTGCCTTTATACTCTCAACTAACGACCGGCCCCTGCTTCGTGTGCAATTGTTGGCAACCCTAAAGGAAGTGTCATAAGTATCATAAGATAAATCCGTGGCGCAGTTGCCACATTCGATTCCCACACGGGACAACTATTTGTGTGACCCACAGAAAGTTGTTTCGCATCTGGGTGTTTGTCCACGTGAAATTTATGGGAAAGTGTCATTATATGTTGTACAAACGAAGCTGCACAAAGAATATCATAGTCTTTTTTGGCTGTTAAAAAATAGGTATAGCCGGTAGTGCTGCCCAATCGGTATCACAAATTAAATCATTAGAGTGGTGATTCTTTAGCTTAAAATGGAAAAATAAGTAATTATACCAGTGCTCTTGTTGTACAAAGTAAAAAAACGTATATTACTAGCTTCTTAACTCGATAAAACAAAGTAAAGATAATACAATGTAGATATTGAATTTTTCCGCTTTTCTCTACTACAATATGCGTTATTCTATATATATAAACTGGCGATTGACGTAGTGGGTAGTGGATCTTCTTGCGCCAGAGGTTGTAGGTTCGATCACCACTACTGGAAAAAGAGTATGTGATGAACATAGTATTTTTCCAGTGTCTAGATGTTTATATATGAATTATACGTATTTATTATAAACGAGCGGTATGTTTGGGTATGTTTATATCTAGTACCCATAGTACAAGCGTTGCTCAATTTGGGACTAGAGAGCTTTATATAAAAATGTGTCCTAAAAGTATTTGTCCTTTTCCTAAATTTTTAAAAACAAAAACGTGCCACTTGAATAATGTTGCGTTGTTTAAAATATCGAAGCGTACAAACGTCGGGAGCGACTTTGTTTTATACTATGTAAAGATTACTGATGGAAGCGGTCTTCGCTTTTCTGGATTGATTCCTCAACATCCTGCTTTTCCCAGGTGGGGTCGGCAAAACATGCGGATCGTGTTGTTAGTGGTTTTCGCTATGTTTGACCCTCCTTGGGAAACAAACACAGGATCAGGAACAGAAACAACTATCTGTGGGTCACACAATGCTTGTCCCGTGTGAGAATCGAAGCCACTCCACCGAAATAAATAATTATGTAAACAAAGAGAACAAAAAAACTACGCACTCATTTAAGCACACCGCAAGTCAGCGGCAATTAGCAGAACACCAACAATTATGCATTATATAATGGTGACGTCAACAGATGCTTCCTGAAATTATCCTAACAACTCTTTGTCTGTTAACCAATTTGGATTACCGCTAAACGTCTCGTCTTCCCATTGTTTTTTTTTCCTGAGAATAGGCATGGTTTTGTGAACATTTACTGTGTTATAGAGCCAAGCGTATTGGCGCATTCGTGCAAAAATTAGCTCGAAGCTCTCATTTTTTTATGATGATAAAGAAGTTCTCCTGATTAGAGCTTGGAGCTAATTTCGACACGTATGCCCCACTTTACCTAGTTCTGTTAGTTACGAGTGATTCATTATTGCGCAACTATTCCTTGAAACGTTTTCAGGAAGAATTCTCAGAAATGTCTGTTTAATAAGAACGAATTGAGTTGTGTAATGTGTATGTCCAACTTTATAAGAGGGAACAGAATTAACAAAATTGATTATCATATCCCTTTTAATTAATTCCTCAATCGTTGCGCTTATGTTCAAAGCA
>CAKOGK010000181.1:0-14334 GCA_933534255.1 Iphiclides podalirius | reverse complement strand
AGCACGTTGACAGTTATTGAGAGCAAAATTTTCTATTGGAAACATTGTAAAATAATTGATGTTAAAGTTGCAGCTTATGTTGCGGGGCATGTTAATATTTATTTATTTTTTATTTTATGTGAGATAGTTGCTAGCTATCAGACAGTATTACTGACATACAAAACCCATGGAGTGGCAAGTGCAATGCCACTCCATGGGTTTACGATCAGTAAATAACTGATTTCTTGTATTTACAGAAATACCATACACGATATACCACAAGCTTAAACAGCAAGAGCTACAACGGTTAAAGTTTTATTTTGATCAAAATTCTCGACATTTCGAACAACCTCATTACGAAACGGTGGTAGATTAAAAAAAAAATATAACTATTTATAAATGAAATGTAAGTTTCTTATGTCGATGAATAAATGATTTTGATTTTGATTTTTTTGATTTTGACTGCAGCGTTCACGGGCATATGATATACTACATACATATAATAACCCGGGGCTAGCTTTAATTATTTTATTATAAAAAAAATTTTAACATTTTTTTTCAATTACATGCAAGGAAACGTAGCAGCGTTAAGAACTCTGTCTATTATTGATACTAACCGTCTTTATCTTATTTCAGAGAAATATTTTCTTGAAATGTGTATCGCACAAGGAGCCAAAATTAAAATGAAACTTACGTACATATTCTATATTAACATAAAAATAGAATTTGATCGCATGGTTTAGAAGAGGTTAAAACCATTTTCATAGTACAGGGAATTTTAATGAACGAAGGTACAAACCTCTGTCTAGTATTGAGTTTGTTTTTCTACTTGAGAAAGCAACCAGTAGTTGGCTTACCCTATTTTTCATCGAATACAAGCCAATTAAGTTGCAACGTTGGCATCATTGGAATTTACATAGCATTGTTTAAAAATTACTGAGGCTAATAAAGAATACAGCTTTTGTTTATTCTTGCTATTCTCGATCATTCGATTTTATTCAATCGATGTCGAGGTGGCTTATTTATTTCGCTAAAAATTTATGAAATTATTATTTATCACGCGGTATCATTAATTTATAAAAATAAAACTGTTAAAAAACAATATTTTTATAACGCTTAGAGCTATAACGGGATATAAGTTTGTTCTCTGATTAGTTTTATTATTAAATATGATACCGGTAGACGGATGCCTAATAAGTACTAAAAGATACAACAAATAAGTATTGACGGCAGATAATTAGGGAAATATAACAATCGAGCGGAAGCGTGGATCATCTGATAGTGGTGATGTAAAGTGACTACTAAGTTCCAGGAATTCTATAACTCCTGTGGGGTAGCAAATTCATTCCCAAACTTTTAAAAAATGGAGCCCGGTTGCCTCACTCAAAAGAAGAAACGCGAAAGTATAATACTTGCACTCCAAGCTGGTCTACACCGAATCCGTGATACCTATCCGGATGAACTAGCCTATTCGTGACACACCAGAAGTTGCTACGTGGCTGTTATACAGTGAAACTATGATAGGGCCACGAATTTCATAAGAATATAAAACAAATAATTGCACGTCGTATCAGCCTATACATGTCCCACAGCTCGGCAAACGCCTCCTCGGTACAGAGGGTATTAAGGCATAGTCCACCACGCGACCTCACTTCGGATTGGCAGACTTCACATATCATAGAAACATTTTTCTTTATTATTTCGAAGATATGCAGGTATCACGATAATTTCCTTCACGGCTGAGCACGTGATAAATCAGCACACAAAATTATCAAACTTCATTCATGCTGGCACCGGGAATTGAACTCAGGTTGCAATAACTAATTAATAGCCCTTCCGGACACTGAGCTATCATGTCAGTCACAATATACTACGAAAATATAATTATCATCCATTTAAAAAGATGTAAGGTTCAAGTTTTATGCCAAGGCAGGCCTGAAATTAAACGCTAAGTCACATTTCTAATTTTAGAATTTTACGAGCATCACGTTTTAGATATTATCGATAAAATTTTCACACATCCATGCGGAATAGCTTAGTCATACCTTATTTATGGCTCACACATTGGCCGTTAAAATTTTTCGATCCTCGATATAATAGGAGCTTCGACTTTAAGGACGCTTGGTTTGAAATACTTACTTATTTTTACCGTCATTTTTATCACACGTGTTTCCAATATTCTGGTATGTTACTTTTACTTTTTCACTTTTATAATATGCACCTGAAATAATTAACATATAATATGTACTAAATAAATATCCTTGGATTTGAGTAAAAATGTTGATGGTGACAATAACGTAACTTTTTATATTTTTTTTTTCAGCGCATCCTTCAAGGGTCACAAATTAATCATTACATAATTTATTCATTTCATCATGAAAGGGACAAGATATAAGAGTAAATTAGAGCAGTGTAATTTTGATTCAACAGTGCGGTATCCTGTTGAATCAAAATTACACTGCATATTTTCATGTGGAAGTGGCAAGAGGGCAAGCGGCCCTAGTCAGGTCGATTTTTCGCCCCCGAATCTACGCACATACTAAATTTCATGAAAATTCCAATTATATATATATATATATATATAATTGGAATTTTCATGAATATATATATATATATATATATAAAATATATATATATATATATATAATTGGAATTTTCATGAAATTTAGTATGTGCGTAGATTCGGGGGCGAAAAATCGACCTGACTAGGTTTCATTTTTAGAAAATGTCGTTTTATCCCAGTTTTCAGGGAATGAAAAATATTATTCCATCGGTAATCCTATGACCAATATATTATATATATATATAGGTCCTCCAGGTACTATATATTTATATATATATTTACATTTATATATATGTTAATTATTTTTAATTGAGCCGTGATAGCTCATTGTCCGGGCCCTCGACTTTAATTAAATATACTCGAGCAAACTGAGTTCGATCCCCGGTGCCGGCACCAATGAAATTGTTAATTTTTTGTGCCGAATTATCACGTGCTCTGCGCTGAAGGAAAACATCGTGAGGAAACCTGCATATTTAATAAAAAAAAATATTTCGAAGATATGTGAAGTCCGCCAATCCGCAGTGGTGCCGCGTGGTGGACTATGCCCTGATACCCTCTGTACATAGGAGGCCTGTGCCCCGCAGTGGGCCATGTATAGACAGATACTTTACCTTACTATTTAACTTAAAAATAATAGTTAACAATTATTTTAACTTTATAGTTGTTTTATTTATAGATAAATATATTAATTATTGCTAACTTACTCACTTTTCACTTCTATCGGCAGTCCCCAGAAACTGCACCACATGTTTTTTTTTGTGTAGGTAGATAATAAGTATAATTGGTATGAAGTCCACTCCAGATATTTCTCATTTTATTTTGTTATCAGACATTATTAAATAACTTGAATTTATGCTATTTATAACACAAAACCTAAACTCTTAAACCTATTTCTTTGTTAAATGTATGTATTCGTAAACTTATTTTATTTATTTATGAAGAGTTTTATGAGATACATGTAAGTGAGTAACCTATCGAAATTCAATAAATAAGTTTTTCACTAATAATAGTTGCAGGATAAATATGTAAACCTATTACGTTTATCATGTAGCATCATGCAAATAACCAATTTACATGTTATAGCAACGTGACTTCTTACTAATATGTATATACGTAGTACTTACTTTTGTATAGGACTAGCTGCTGCCCGCAACTACGTCTGCGTAGAATAGGCTGAAGGCGTAACATTCAGACAGAAAGACAGATATAAATAAAATATGTATATAAATTATAGCCTATGTCTTATTGTGATGTATAAGCTATATTATTGTAAAGTTTCATTAAAATCCATTCAGTAGTATTTGGGTGAACGAGTAACAAACATCCATCCACAAATACAAACTTTCGCCTTTATAATATTTGTAAGGACAAAAATAATAAGAAAGTACGTAGATACGTCCTTCTTATTGGTACATACATTTACATGTATAATTTTTTTGTCCTCCACCTAGCAACGGAGCCATGGTTTGATATGTTTTTTTGCTTATGAATGATTGGTAAGTCCCCACCTCCTCACCGCGTCAAATTCGTAGAAAACGTTTGTAGTGAGAACTGTCATAAAAATTATTTATTTTTTTTATTTATTTTTTTTCTAGTTTTCAAAAATTGCTTGTGAACATATAGTTCGAGAAAGTGTAATTACTGTAAAGAAATCTCAACGAATCACAATTACAAATGCAATAAAAAGTAAAAAGATAAGACGTCGAGAATTCTGTGAAAAAATAAAAAAGTTAAAGCTATTATACTTGATTCATAAGTGTCAAATCGAAATATTGTTTTACCTCAGTATGTTGTCCCTTATATGATGTCATGTAAAGAATAGATAATCCGGAAATACCTTATAGTAGAGCTATTGCGGGCCCAAAATATTTTCCGGGTAGTACCATAATTATGTCATATTTTTTCGATACTTCTTTTTAGCATATGCTACATTTATATTTATTAAACATTGTAGGTATATAAACAACGTTTGTAGGGTATGATTTTGAAAATGCAGAAGATATAAGAACTGAAGGTGGAAAATTTATTGCTTTATAACAAAGGAGCACGAAATTCAATAAAGTCGGTACGTTTTGTGGTTATTCACAGGAAAACACAGTTCTTTGGTTTTTAAGAAGAGTCGTTTAGTATTCGTGTTGTGAATTCGGTTTCACGACCGTGGTTATAATAAATTAACAATAAAATGTTGAATTAAATTATTAAGTTTTTTCAGCTTCCATTATACCTATGACTAGCCCGTAATAATATCAAAAAACAATCAAATCAAAATTATTAAAGAAAATGAACAAATTTGCATTGTAACTTATTCTCAGAACGAAACATACATATACAAGTAATACATGGTACAGGTTGAGATCCAATTAAAAGTTTTACATTTGTGGTATTCATGTTACAACTCGAAATACGTACGGTTCCAAACAACAAATAACTGACAGGACTGCTCTTATATTATAACAGATTATTGTTTGTTTTATAAAACTGGCGCAGGAACTATTCTACCAATTAGTTAAAAATTTCATAATCGTATTTTTTTAATCGAAAAGTTGTTAATCGAGCAGGTGGTTCACCTGATGTTAAGTGAAAACCGCCGCCCATGGACATCTACTACACTTGAGGGTTTGCAGATGCTAGAAGGCATCTGGCCTTGACAACCTTTTTTTTTCTTTTTATGGGAAAAAAAGCAGCAAACGAGCAGGAGGCTCACCTGATGGTAAGTGATCACCACCGCCCATGGACATCTGCAACACCCGAGGGCTTACAAATGCGTTGCCGGCCTTTTAGGAATGAGTACGCTCTCTTCTTGAAGGTTCCCAGGTCGTAACGGTTCGGAAAGACCGCCGGCGGCAGCTGGTTCCACAGAGTGGTTGTGCGAGGCAGGAAATGCCTTGAAAATCGCGCTGTTGTGGAACGCTGGACATCGAGGTAGTGTGGATGAAATTTTTGGTTTTGGCGCGATGTCCGATGGTGAAATTCAGCCGCTGGGATCAATCCGAACAATTTCTCGGAACACTCCCCGTGATAGATGCGGTAGAAGATGCAGAGTGACCCAACATCTCTACGCATAGCCAAAGGATCAAGCTGATCGGAAAGACCTTGATCGTCGATAACCCTAGCTGCCCTACGTTGGATGCGGTCAAATGGAAGAAGCTGGTAACAGGGGGCTCCCGCCCAGAGGTGAGAGCAGTACTCCATGTGGGGCCGAATTTGCGCCTTATAAAGGTTTAGGCGTTGAGCCGACGTGAAGTACTGTCTCGCCTTGCTGAGCACACCGAGCTTCTTTGAGGCCAATTTGGCCTTACTTTCCAATTGACCGCGGAACTGGACATTGCTCGAGATTTCGACTTTGAAAATCGGGCTCCGGCTACCTCACTCACCGGAAGAAACGCGAAAGTATTATACTTCCTCGTCACGCACGTCTTCTTGTTCATACGTGTGAGGTCATGGTACTTACCCGTACGAGCCTCCCCATTCATGCAACAGCCGAGGCTGTTGGCTGCGTGGCTCTACCACAGTCACAGTTAAAGGAGTCCCGATGTCGATGGTCGAATTACTTTTTTCCCTTAGCGAATTTTAGTCCCATCTTGCGGTGCGCATAGCTTTGAGAAAATTCTGAAATTTAATGCGTAATTTTTGGAAAAGATGCCTTTATCAGTAAAAGTCGAAAAGTCTAAAAGTGGTTAATTATATCATAGGAATATTCTTTACTGGTGAACTATCCAAGCTCCCTTGGTACATACTGTCCTAACAGTTGTATCAAATTTGAAAAATTTACGCTTAGACCAAATTTAAAATGAGGGTCTTGATCTCACCTATGCCCAGTTTCCGAAAGGCCAATCAAAGCAGCAATCACATAACACTGTCAAAAATGATCAGCTGTTAATCTCTTGTTAAACTGCCTTGGGTTTCTGGAAGGTTTGTTCAAGAAAAATTAGCTAATCACTGTATAACCAATGATAATGAATGAAATGAATGATTTATATCAACTAACTCTTTCTATTGTATAGCTGTCCCTTTTTAAACAAAACTTAAATTAACGTCACTATTCAGTCCTGTCACCGTGTGAGTGCCGACGTAAAAATCAGAGTTCTAATAAAATTTAATTTCTAATATCTATTTAATGTCTAGAAAAACTTTACGGAACGTGAAAAAAATGAACTGTTATCCATAATAAACAAGTAAGAATTATAAAAAGAAAGAATCCATATCATTTATTAACTTTTAAATTGCATTTTGTACTGTTTCTAATCGCATGATGTGTTCGCATAATATTAAATAATAAATAGGTAATAGAACACATGAATGTCCTTACAACGTATTAGGGAATTATGTTTATTTTTAATAAAAAACTAAGATTTTTGATAAAATACATTTTTAACCAACGATTGATGGTCCAAATTGACAGATTACTTAATAAAACTTTTGACAACTCGTTGACCACCGAAAAACGCTTTGAGAAACTCGATTTTCTGTTAATTGTCCGTTAATCAGTGACTAATTGCAAATCAAAATCAATGTTGTTTTCAGACGTTCTAGCAACTCAGATCATGTTAAACAACGATTGACAAGAGATTTATTGTAAATTAAAATTGATTGTGCTTTCGGAAACTGGGCGTTAGTGTCTTTGAGCTTCCATAACACGACATAATTGGGGAGTAATTCCCCCTTATTATCCAGCGTCAATTTAGTTGCTAAATGAGTGCCTGAATGATGGACCTTTTTTTTTACTTAAACTTTACGAGTATGGTATTTTCCATTTCTCACTCTCATACTAGACCGTGCATCTTTAACAAATAACTAACAAAAGTTTTTTAGTTGTAAGAGAGCAAGCAGTGTTGAATGGCAATATAAAAAAAAAGTTTTATAAAAAGACGTGTTACATATAAAATTTTAACATGAAAAACATATAATTTCGGTTAGCTCCCGATGAGAAATGGCAAGGGCATACATGAGACCTAATTTCGAAAGATTTACGTTTATTACATTTAGAGAGTTCCCGTAATCTCCCCTTTCGCTTAATCTATTTCGTTACAATAAAGGTCTTTAAAATAAACGAGCTTATCAAAAGAACGAATTTGTAAAATTATCAGTCACATGTCCGTCCATTAAAACATATTTTGTTTTAGTCGATTAAAGATTACTCGATACTTAACGTAATTAGTAATATTTTGAATGTGAATTAAAACATTTATGTAATTATAGTAAAACAAATTGGCAATATAGTTTTATTATTTTTAGCAAATAGGATTGCTTGCTTACCTTTGAGGAAAAATCATAATAATTTCGAATTAAAAATAAAATAATATTTAAAACAAAATAAGTAAAATGTAAAAGCTGTAAGAAATATAAAGAAGCATTTCTTCAACATTTATTATTAAATAGATGCTGTACATAGATCGTACGCGAACTAAACGCATTTATATTTTTATATCGATGTTCCAAGATTAATAATTAGCAGTGACAAAACGCAGTCGCATTCCGGCTGTAAAGCGCCGTACTAAGCACATTTCCCTATCGAAATATGCTTGAGTATCGAAGCCTGTAACCGTTGCGTTCACGCATCCTATCGCTGTGGTGAAGAACTCGCAACTTCGCGTGTGACTAAAATTGTAATCGAAGGCCTGTGAAACGAAGGTGTTAGCTCATCGATAGCTGGTAGCAGTGTCAGGCTTTATATTTGTTACTGCCTATTTCAAGAATTGAACATCGATAGTCGCAAATCGTTCTGACACTCCATGTGCGTATGATACAGATGCAATTCAGTTTCCTTTGTATGTTGTAATGAAGTAAGTGCAAATTCTCAGGTAACAACTTGAATATTGTGATTTAAGTCAGGTGAAAAACATCTTGCCGGCGGCCTTCACATATCTTCGAAATATTTTTTGTTATTATTTTGAAAATCTGCAGGCTTCCTCACGATGTTTTCCTTCTCCGCTGAGCAAGTGATAAGTTAATACTTAAAATTCAAAATTGCTCCGGTATATTGAACTAAAAGCGACCGCCCGCACAGTGAGCTATCACGGCTACGAAAATAAATAATTTATATTCTACAGTACAATTTTCTTTAACTGTCTTTAAAATATACTTGTATAACTGGTATTAAAACATAATAGTCAAAAGATTCTATTTTAATATTAGATTTAGATTAATTTAAAAATCAAAGATAAAATCAAGACGAAATTACAAAATTTTCAACGGTTAAAAATATCGCTGTAGACCGGTCCTCGCATTTTTCTCCTTCTCGGGAAATATGACGTATGAAACCATGATATAAGCTATCAAAGCCTGAGCGTGTCATGAGATAACAGTTCATTAATCACGCTTTTTGCTATAACCGAGGCAGGATGCGGTTGAGCTTTGGCAATTTAAGATGGAAATGCCTTTTTTAAGTGATTCATAGAGTGTTTGCAATGTAATGGCTGGGACTTTGATTCGTGATCTAATGTATTAAATGAAACTACTTCACGGATTTTATCGTGTTTTTTATTTTGATTTGAACTCCCAATGTTTCGAACCTTTTCCAGCGTTCATGGTTACGGGACAGACTAAGTTGTTATATGTCTTGATGTAGTTAACCCCGGCTACCGTCAATTATTTTGTTTATTTTTATTCAGATCCACGCAGACGGAGCTTATGGTATCTTGAGGTCTGGCAGTGTTGGTGTGGATTTAATTTTATAAATTATGGGATCCCAAGCAGATGATAAACTCCAACCATCTTCTATATTAAAATTAGGATGTTTCGTTATTTCAATAGCCTCGCAGATCATCCTTGGAAGGAATCGGCATTCTTTTGCGAGGATTTTCGGTTGATCAAATCTAATGTATTGGTTGGGGCGGTCTAAAATATGATCACAAACTGCAGACTTCTTCAACCGTCGGTGCTTCACGTCAGATATGTGTTCTTTTATTCTGGTTTTAATCGACCTTTTTGTTTGTCCTATATAAGAGAGCCCATATTCGCAGTCAAGCTTCGTCGTCGTCCGGGATCTTGTAGAGGGATATTACACTTGACAGATGGTAAAAATTGATTTATCTTCTTAGGTGGCTTGAAATATGTTTTAATTGATCTTGTATCTTGTATTAACTGATGTTTTTGCTTTCAGTCCCGAGACTATTAAAGCTTCATCGAACGCAGAACCGGTGGGCTAGCCAGAACCCACGGGTTTGGACCCTCCGCTATGGGTAGGGTCGCGCATGTGCTCATGCGTGCGTTTAACTACTATGGTGTGTCATCTAAGGGCCGTCGAGGTCGCCGGTTCGGACCGAGACCCCGACGGCCGTCGACTGTGCATTTAGCTAATCGGTGGCTGGGAGCGGTGAGAAACGCCCCGGAACGCGGGTGTACCTTGTGTACGCGTTGTGTGGGTCTCGCCGTGCTCGGAGGCGAGGGCGAACTGGTGTGATTGTTGTTACACTAACTGTGGGTGTAGTGTTATCCGGCGGGACCCCCGGCGGTGGGTCCATCGTATCTAAGTCCTCTTCGTCGACCGGGTCGATGAGGACGTTTCGAGGGCGACGCTTGTTTACGTTCGCGTTTGTGTCCGGTTGGTAGTTTGCTGCGCTTACCACCAGAGGGTTGGGATGATGCTGGGCTCTATCGAAAAACCGTTTTGTCAAATCTTTAAAATGTGCGCGAATCGTCGGGAGTCTACAATCGCTGTGCAGGTCGACGTTGCGCTGATACCATTGCGCACCGGTTGCGCGGCGGATAAACTTACTTTGAACTACTTGCAATGTAATGTTAATGCGCGTAGGATTTATATGTGCGAAGATCATGCAAGCGTAGGACATGATTGGCCTTACGCAAGCTTTATATAACAGTAGCTTGTGCCTTAAGGGCATTTTACTATGCTTATTCGTTAAATTGTGTAGCCGGCCGGAGACGAACGCGGCTTCATTTCGGACTTGATTGATGTGCGTAGTGAAAGTCATACGCGAGTCGAAAGTGACTCCTAAATATTTGACCGTTTTCTCCCAGGGGAGAGTTTGGCCGTATAGTGATATTTGCCCCAACTTTCTGTACTGGCGAGGACCTTTGTAACGGTGTGGCGGATGGGGGTTGGGGGTGCTACGAGTGAAGTGAATCGCCACACTTTTTTCTGGATTAATATCGATTCTCCATTTGCGGAACCAATCGCCGAGTCGGTCGGCGGCGCTTTGGAGTCGAGTCGTTAATTGACTGAGGTTGCGATCTGAGTAAAAGAGCGCCGTGTCATCCGCGAAAAGCGCGAGATTGACGTGGGGGTCTCTAGGTATGTCGCTCGTGTAGAGCGTAAATAACAAGGGTGAGAGGCAGGAGCCTTGTGGTACGCCGGCCGTGAGGCGGCGGCTTGTGGAGAGGGAGCCCTCGACTCGATATCGAAAAGAGCAGTTCAACAAAAAGGCCCGGATGGTGTGTACGAGCCTATCTGGCACTTTGAGTGTGTACAGCTTGTAAAGCAAGCCGTTGTGCCAGACTTTGTCGAATGCTTTTGCGACATCGAAGAATAGAGCCCCTGTACTAATGTGTTTGGGGTGGTTAAGGCCTTTTAGGATGTACCTCCGTTAGGCGGTATAGCTGATCGGGACAAGAGTGTCTAGCTCGAAAGCCGAATTGTTCCGTCGGCAGAAGGCCGTTGGAAAATACGTTCTCTTTGAGCCTGTTTAACAATAGCCGCTCGTAGAGCTTCCCCAGACAACTGAGGAGGCTGATGGGACGATAGCTGGAGGGCTTATTGGCTGGTTTATTCGGCTTGCGAATGCCGATAACCGTGGCTTGCTTCCAGTCGTCCGGAAAGGAGCAACTGGAGAGAAGCGTATTGAAAATTGTCGCCAGTAAACAGATAAGCGGCCCAGGGAGAGCTTTGAGAATCTTATTACTTATATTATCTGGGGCCGGGTCGGATTTTGGTTTTAAATTTTTAATAATATCTTGGACCTCTTCGGGGGTCACTGAATTTAAAGGTTCGCCTTCCGGTGGAAGCGCAGCCCTAGTCTCGATTACGCGGTCCACTTCCGTTAGGTGGACCGAATCGGTGTGTTCGCGCGATGGCGTACATTGCTGCTCTAGGTTGTCCGCAAGGCATTCAGCTTTTTCGGAGTCATCTAGGGCTTCTGAAGCGCTATTAGGTCTAACTAACGGCGGTAGAGATTCGCGGGGGTCTGCTTTCAGACTGCGGGCCAACTGCCAGTAGGCGGTGTGCGATGGCTCGATGTCCTCTAGGAGAGTGTCCCACGTTGTGTGTCGGTGTTCCGATACACGATCTTTGACTTCTAGCTGAAGGCGTCGAAGTAGGGTTCGGTTCGATTCCGATCGGTATCGGTCGAAGGCGCGTTTGGCTGCATTTTTCTGTCTAATTAGCAGTCGCAGGTCGGGCGGAAAGTTAAACCGCCGGTCGCCCGACAGTTTCACCGTCCGTTCCGAGTCTGTGACTGCGGAAGTGATAGTTTCGCGGAGACTCGCTATCGCTCGATTTGCGTCATCGAACGTAGCTATCGTCTCGGGTAAGTCTACTAAGTCCTGGGGGTCCAAGGCCTTGAGTTTGACCTCAAGACGATGCCAGTCCACTACGGATTTGGTCGGAGGGACCGCGCCGGCGTTCTGGCCCAGTTTACACAGGACGGGCCTGTGGTCTGAGTCTAGTTCATGGATTGTCTCTATCGACTCAATGTCGAGCGAGACCTCCCTGAATAACATTATGTCTAGGACACTCGGTGACGCGTGCTGGTAGTTGTCCACCGTAGGATACCTAGTGGGAGTCGCGGGAGCGACTATACTGAAATTTAGGTTATCGGATAAGCTAAAGAGATGCTTTCCGTTGTTGTTTGGGATGCTGTTGATGTCCCATGAGCCGTGTTTGCAGTTTAGATCTCCTGCAATTATCACGGAAGGGCCTAAGTTAAGAAGCGTATCTAGGTCGCTTTGAAGGAGGGTTCTATTCCCCGAGAGGTAGGCTGAGACTAGTACAAGCGGCCTGTGGCCGGTGAGGGCTAACCTACACGCGGATGCCTCTATTTGACTTAGCTCTGGAATGTCGAGCGGGCAACAGTGCAAGGACCGTTTATAATAAATTAGTGTGCCTCCCAGACGGTTTGCTAACCGATCGTGGCGGACAATATTGTAATTTGCGATTCTGGGATCGCGTACACTAGGTTTCAAGAATGTCTTTTGCACTAGGAAAATATCTACGTTATAATCGCGAAGGAATTCCGCGATTTCATCCCTTTGACCCTTTATGCCGTTTGCGTTGAAATACGAAACAACCAGAGCCCGAGGTTTTGTTCTACCTGCGGTTGTACTTCCCATTAAGGTGTTTTTATGGGTCTAATTAACGACGCGGCGGAGCGCGGTTTTATTGCTCGGACTATTGTTCTTTATGGTTGGCTCGTAAAAGCCCAAAGGGCTTCCACAAGCGTTTTGTGTTGGCTAATTGCCCTAAGACGCTCGTAGCCAGATGTGGCGGCCGCTATTTTAGCGGACAATACGGCGAGTTCCTGCCTATTTATTCTATCTAATAAGCTGCAAATGTTGGCTATTTGCGCGAATGGGTCGTCTTTGTTTTCCGCGAAAACTGACGGAATTGGCTGCACCTGCGGCCGCGGCGCCGTTTGAGAGGCGGGCAGCTGTTGCGCGATCGGTCGTGAGGCGACCGGGATTACTGGCGCGGTTACCTGCGGTTTCGCCCAGGCGTTTACGACGGGTACGGGCGCGGGAATGAATCTGACGGGCGCGGGTTTGGGCAACGTCGATTTCGCGGGAGTTTTCGGGGCCTTAGCGCAGCCTCTGTAGCTAGCCGGGTGGCCGGTGGCGTTACAGTTTACGCAGTCTGGTGGATCTGCGCAATCTTTCGGCCTCGTGCACTCAGTTGTGCCGTGGTCACCGGTGCATTTGACGCACCTTGGGTGAGCGAAGCAGTTATTGGCCGTGTGGCCAAAATGTTGACAGTTGTGGCACTGTGCCACAACACCTGATTTACGTGGGGGCTCGATGACTAAGTCACTGAGCCCACAGACCCTCTTAAGGTTTGAAAATGGCCTTACCTTCCGGGGTAGGGTCAAGTTCCACCATGACCATGTCCATAGGGACACGGGTGCGAGGGTGCCTGAGACGACGCACGGCGTGAACCGGGTATCCCTGAGTGCGGATGTCGACCTTAGCCATATCGACATCCGACTCTTTTGGAACGCCCTTAATTACGACCCGAAGTTTGCGCTCTTCGGGTAGTGAGTAGGTGTGGAAACCTACCTTAGCTTCGCGCAAGTACTTTGTTACGCGACGGAAGTCGTCCGAAGAATCGAGGTATACGCGGATACCCATATGCGTATTCTTGGACCGGGGGTCTCGGATGTTGTGGCGTTCAAACCACGAACAAACCTGGTGCCACTTTGCCTTATCTTGCCTTATTATTGGCGGCGGTGGCTTGATTTTTCGCTCGGAGGCGAATGTCGGTTCCGACTGGGCAGACGCGGCTGCCTTTTTGGCGGGCGTCGCGGTGGGACGGTTTGACGGGGCGGCCTCGCTTTCGGGGGCGCTGTCGGTAGCGGGGGTCGTTTCTTGCCCTTTTTTCGCGATTTGACGACGGTGAAGCCGTCGGCGTTCGCGTTGTTAGCGGGGGTCGTTTCGACCTCCATGTCTGAGCCGCCGTCCGATTGTGAGTCGGGAACGACAGCGCGGAAGGGGGCCGAAATGGTTTGCGCGGAAGGCGCGTTAAGATCGATCGCGGCGGCGGAGGTCGACGCGATGGGCGTATTAATTGTCGCAGAGGGCGACATAATAGCTGGCGCAGAGGGCACCGGAGATGGCGGCGAGGCGGC
>CAKOGK010000180.1:0-14401 GCA_933534255.1 Iphiclides podalirius | reverse complement strand
TGGCTGTTGTCCGTCTGTGACTGTAACAAGGGTGTATTCTAATGACGTAAGTTCAGACAGTTGAAACAGATTAACAGAGATGATGTATTTCATTTGCCGCCTGTAGAACATGAACTACTATGACAACAGGAAGCCTAATGAGATTGTCCCTCACCTGAAACATCGCTTGCTTGTAACTGTGGAAATTGAAATTGAATGTTTATTAATATGTTACTACTCGAAATATTATTATCATAATATTTTAACAATCGACACATCATGTATCGTTTCTCCTGCCCTAACTTGTCCTCCTGGGTCATGCTTACACGGGACGTAGACTCCATTCGCATGAATTCTATTCCAATTTGCACATTCAAAAGCTTTCTTAAATTCACATGCGATCAAACACCGATAAACTTTTGACTGTACTCAAGTTGTTAAGCGCTCGATTCATCTAACTTCTCGTTTAAAAAAATCTTTTTTGGTTTTGACGACCCGATTGGCGTGGGGAGTAGTGAGCCTTCCTCTTTGCGCCAGAGGGTTGTGGGGTTTCGATATCCCACTACTTGGAAAAATACTGTGAATAAATATTTATATATCTGTAACATGTATTTATTTACAAAAGAAAAGTATTTTAAGTTACGTTTATTCATCATTTTCTTTACCTAGTACCCATATTACAAAAAAGCTTTGCTTAGTTTGGGTACCTAGAGAGTGAAAAGATGTCTCCGATATTATATAGTTGGATATTGATTATTGTTATATTACATAAAAGAACACTATTTTAAAGCCAAAATGGTGTATTGATGAATTTGTTACTTTAACGCTGAAGCCCGGTAAATAATTAAACCACTCTAATACATTTTTAATTTATTTTGTGTTTAATTCCCTAATTGATTTACTCAACTTACTATTTCTCCTATAAAAATTGGTGTGTGGTCTACCAATAATGTTTAAATACAATTTTTTAAATTTAATACGACAAGTATTTAAGAGAGGGTAAAATGGAAAGTCAAGAAAAAACAGCTGACATTTTCCGATACGTCTGGCTTTAAAATATTGTATCTAAATTTATATTCTTTAGCGTAGAAGTGCATTTTACCGATCATGATTTGCACTAAACTTAACTTTCTATCACACAGGATAGATTTAAAGACACGACGAAGGAGACCACGAGCGTAAACTTAAGTTAAATAACCGAGTTCCGGCGACGTAAATTTCATGTAAATTTGCTATTATTTACTTGACGCTTTGTGTTGAGTTATAGCAGATCTTCAAGACTTAAACACTGTTTATATCCGCATAAACAAACACACACGACTACCGTAATGCGTTAGATGGAATTTTAATAGTCTAAGGACTGAAAGCGTAACATCAGTTATACAAATACAAATACTACCGTACTATTAAATGCGCTAAGAATTAAATTAGGGATTTACATTATTCCTACTTCAAGTATTTTTTTTTATGGGAGGAAGTGGCAAACGAACTGGCGGTTCACCGGATGTTAAGTGATAACCGCCTACCCATGGACATTTGCAAAACCCGTAGGGTTGCAGATGCGTTGCCACCGCTTAATAATGTGGGCCCCGGCTACCTCACTCACCAGACGAAAAGCAGAAGTGCAACACTTCTACTTTACGCCGGTCTTCTGTGAGGTCGTGGTACTAACCCGGACGGACCTGCCCATTCGTGCAACACTTTTGCGTGGCCCTACCACCGTTAATTATTTTTTTGTACAATCTAAAAAACTATATTTTTTAAAGTAACTCCATTCCTAATTCATTTAAATCCGATCAATCGCTGCGGAGGGAAGATCTATAACATCTTTACAGTGTACCAATCCTATTAAGTATCTGACGCCAACCCATATTTGATGCCAGGCGCCATCCGCTGACACAAGACTGCGCTTGTCAATACATATTATCTAGGAACCTATTTTGTATTTGTCCTCTTGCGAGATAGAACAATCTATATTCTATTCTTGAATTATTCTGTGAGTCGTTCGAACGCAAATTTCTTATAATCAATGTAGCCTCATTGTTAGGACAAAGCCCCATTATATTAATAATGTATTCAAACAACGTCGCAGTGGTTGTCCCGTAACTCAAAAAAATAGTGGGTTCGAATCCTAATAGCGTACGAGTTTCCGTTTTATGGTTCATCATCATCATCATTTCAGCCTGTAGGCGTCCACTGCTGAACATAGGACTCCTCTAGGGATTTCCACTTCGATCCGTTTGAAGCGGTCAGCATCCAGCGAAGTCCCGAAGTTTTATGGTTAAAAGTAAAAGTAAAGTAACAGCCTATACATGTCGTACTGCAGGGCAAAGGCCTCCTCTATACAGAGGGTATCAGGGCATAGTCCACCACGCGGCCCCACTGCGGATTGGCGGACTTCACATATTTTCGAAATATATTTTTTTTAAACTTAATTTAACTTTATTTTTTTAGTATAAAATTGCAGATTGGCTGTTTATTTTGGAAATATTGATTGTTTAATGAATTCATTGTTAAATATTACAATGGGAGCCATACCTTGGAATTGATGAATTCAGAGAACAAGATATTTGTTGTGGTAGCAAATTGTACTTCACAATCCGTTAGGGTTACAAAGGTAAGACGTTATAGTATGTATAACGTCGAATTATGAAAATTCAATCAAGATTATTAAGAAATTGAAAAGAGGACACTTTTCATAAAATTACCACAGTACATAATAGGTAATTTAGTCTAAGTAATGGATATCCTTAGTCTGTCGCAATACCGACATAGATAATTATGAAGTTTTGGTATTTCCAGTATTCGCAGAGGGATAGAAATTGCCATTACTTTCAATCCTTTTTTTTTTTAGAATTTAGAATTAGAGTTTTAGACCTTAAAGCTTTTTTAAAATGTATTTACATTGAAATGGAATATTAATTTATATTTTAAATCATATTGTTATTATTGTTACTACTACAGACAGACTTTCTGAATTAATAAATAAATTTCAAATTGGTATAATTCGTTAACTTGTGACAGATTATCATAATAATAATAATAATAATAAAATGGCGTAGGGAAGTGACGACCCCATCGCCCACCGGCGTAACAGTTCAAGTGACAGAACTGTTACGTCGGCGCAATCAGTCTGCGCCTTGCCAATGGTGTTAGCACCGTGCCTCGGCAAAAGTGAGGGCGCATAGGCCCGTCTGTGCATATGGCCATATCCCAGAATACGGTGCCGGTCTGGGGGCATCTTCCGTTAAACGACGCCCCACCTTAAAATGGATGATGGAAAATCGAAGAACGCGCATAGGGCCGCTGCCTGGGGGCCGCCAGGGCGCGTCTGGAGCTGGCGCTGGACGTGGCAGCATGCGGGACGCCAGCCGAGCGCGGGGTACTGCACGACCACCAAGCAGTACCTCGCATCCATCATCCCCACCAGTCGGCTTGGTGTCGGCAGGATCCTCTCGGATCCAGCAATCGGCACCCGCCGCTGGTGGAATACGCCGCTTGCGCTGGACGTCTGAAATGAATCAGAACGCAATGCGGGCGTATTTTAGGGCAAAAGGGAGTGAAACTGGAGGGTTTGCGTATCGGGCAAGGATGCATCGCTTTTTTGCTGAGCTGGAGCCATCTTTAACCGTCACGGAGCAAAACCTAGCAGACAGAGTTCGGTACATCATGCGCTCAAAAATATTTGATGATGCCGAGCTCGAACGACTTCGACGTGAGGCTGTTCCCTCATCGGATGAGAATGCAGTAGCCGGAAATGCGACCCCCAACCTTCGGATCTCGCAGGGTTACAAGCGGAAGCGGAGGCCGCGTTTTACCCCCCGGCTCCTGTAGATTCGTGCGATGATGGAATAGTCGCCCAAGAAATAGAGCAGATGAGAAGTATATTGGAGGAGGCAATTCTGGAGGTGCGCGAAACGCCTCTCGAGTATCGACCACGTCTCCCCCGCATACCCCTAAGTAAGCGGAGTCGGTCTGTCGTGAGGTCTCTTAACCCGATGCTGGCAACCTATTTGGAAGCTAGCCGGGATCTTTGCGATACGGACTCAATTCTCTTTGGCGCTGCACTGGCAGTATGCCGAATCGTTGGCGCCAAACTTCCCAAGGCTGGACGTGCTACCAGACCAGGTAGCACTATCCCAGCATGGAGAAGAAGAATTGAGGACCGTATCGCAAAGGTAAGGGCCATCATCGGCAGGCTGATAAGCTTCAGGTCGGGCAATAATAGGCCCAGAATTGTGCGCACCGTTAGGATGGCGTTCGCTGGGACCAACATCAACTTGTCCCAGCCGGATATTACGCAAAAACTAACGGAGCGCATAGATGACCTGAAGCAGAGGATCGCTGCTTGGGGGAAGCGGATTCGGAGATATACCGAGAGGACGGCGCGGTTTAGCCAGAATCGCCTCTTCCAGAGTGACCAAAAGAGGCTCTACAAATCGTTGGAGCGACCAATGAGCTGTGGAACGGGCCAAGGACCGGACCAGGCAGACACTGTCGCCTTCTGGCGCAGCCTGTGGTCAGAGCCCGTAGACCACAGCGAGGGCCCTTGGACACAAGTCGTGGCGAGCCAATGTGCAGACATTACACCCATGAACCCCGTCGTCATAACACCCGACGACGTATCTGAGGCAGTCCGTAGAGCCCCGAACTGGAAAAGTCCGGGACTCGACGGGCTGCATCACTACTGGCTGAAGGGGTTCGTGGTGTGTCATGCTGTGCTCGCCCGACAGTTCCAAGAGGCTCTCGATCAGAGGTCGCTCCCGAGCCTCTTTACTACTGGGGTCACTCATTTGGTTCCTAAAGATCAGGTTACCACAGACCCGAGTAAGTACCGCCCCATAACGTGTCTACCTACAATCTATAAGACACTGACATCTATTCTGAGCATGAGAATCACCCGGCATATTAATATGAATCGGATTATGTCTCGTGCTCAGAATGGATGTCGGGGCGGTGGTCGTGGAACCAAGGAACCACTTCTCATCGACGCGGTCATTGGCAAAATGGTTAAACGCAACCGTCGGAACTTCTCCGCCGCCTGGATAGACTACAGAAAGGCGTTCGACTCGGTGCCCCATACATGGCTAAAGAGGGTCCTCGAACTGTACAAAGTAGACTGTACAGTAAGAGACTTCCTCGGGTACTGTATGGGGCAATGGAGTACGATCCTTTGTCATCTAGGCGAGCGGATGACGGCTGCGGAATACCGGATAAGGATACGACGGGGTATTTTCCAGGGCGACTGTTTGAGTCCAATATGGTTTTGCCTCTCCCTGAATCCTCTCAGCGCATTACTGGAGGGCTCGGGGGGAGGATTTCAGCTTCGGAGAGGAGGGACAAAAGTGACCCACCTTTTCTACATGGATGACCTCAAGTTATTCGCCTCCAATCGCTCCCATTTGATGGAATTGCTTAAAGTCACTTGTGATTTCAGCAATTCTATCAAAATGGAGCTCGGGACGGATAAGTGTGCGGTCCTTCATGTCGAAAGGGGTAAGGTCACTAATACGGAGGGCATAGACTTATCTATGCCCGTTAACATAAGGACCCTCTCTGAGGCTGAAACATACCGATACCTGGGTATGTCACAAAATATGTGTATCGATGAGGCTGGCATGAAACAGTCAGTTCGTGACGTGTTTTTTGCACGCCTGACAAAGGTTTTTAATAGCCATTTGTCAGGCGGGAATAAGGCACGTGCTTTTAACGGCTGGGTCATGCCAGTCCTCATGTATACCTTTGGCATACTCAGGTGGACTCAAACTGAGCTCAACGCCCTGGACCGAAAAGTCCGCACAACTATGACGTCCCACAGAATGCATCATCCGAGATCGTCAGTGATGAGGCTGTACCTTCCGCGGAAGCATGGCGGGAGGGGCTTTTTAAGCGCCCTCACCATGCACAATCGCGAGGTGTGCAGCCTCCGTAACTACTTTCTGGCGAGATCGGATGAGTCAATCTACACGGACGTCATTAGTTGTGATAAAGGACTTACCCCTCTATCCTTAGCCAACGAGCAATGGCAGGACCCGGGAGTACTGAGCGTTTCCGACCGAGAGGCTGTATGGAAGGAGAAAGAGCTCCACGGGAGGTTCTACAAGGCTCTACACGAGCCTTTCGTAGATACTGTTGCCTCCCTGAACTGGCTACGTTTCGGTGACCTCTTTGGGGAAACCGAAGGTTTTGTCTGTGCGATACAGGATCAGGTTATTAAGACGAACAACTATAGGAGATACATCCTAAAGGATGGCACCGTCGACATCTGTCGAGCTTGTCGCCATCCCGGGGAGTCGCTTCGGCATGTTATCTCCGGTTGTTCTATGCTTTCTAACTCTGAGTATCTGCATAGACACAACCTAGTAGCCAGAATCCTACACCAGGAGCTCGCTCTGAAATACGGCCTCGTGGAACGGAAACTGCCGTATTATAAGTACTCTCCGGAGGCCGTGCTCGAAAATGACCGCGCCAGGCTCTATTGGGACCGGTCCATCATCACGGACAGGACAATTGTTGCGAACAAACCTGATATCGTGTTGATGGACCGGGCACAGTCGCGGGTATTTTTGGTCGACATTACCATTCCATATGACGAGAACCTCGTGAAAGCCGAAACAGATAAGAAGACGAAGTATCTGGACCTGGCTCACGAGGTGACCGACATGTGGGGTGGTGTGCCGACCGAAATTATCCCGATAGTCGTGTCTGCGAATGGGTTGATCCCAGTCAGCCTCTCTAAACATCTGAGGCGACTGGGACTCCGGGACGGATCGCTCCAGGCTCAAATGCAGAAGGCGGTGCTCCTCGATACCGCCCGCATCGTCCGCCGGTTTCTCTCCCTTTCGCCCTAAGCCCTCGGCCGTTTGGTCTCCCCTGCCGAGGGCTTCCGTCTGTTTGGGTCCTATTTATATATGTATTATATAAAATATTTATTTATATATATATATATATATATATATATATATATATATATGTTTATTTTTATCCATAATATTTATTTTATATATGCAATATATATCTATATCTTTATTTTTATTTTTATTTATAAACCCAACCAGACGAGAAAACAAATGAATACCCCCCCCAATAATAATAATAATAAAATATCTTTATTCACATAGACGCTTGCGCGTTCTTATGAAACGTCAAAATTTTACAAGAAATTAACACGTTCGTAAGGTACCACCGGTTCGGAAAGCAGTTTCTGTTGAGAAGAAACCGGCAAGAAACTCAACAGTTGCTCTTTTTAAAAAAAATCAGTTTACAATATAATAGTACATGTACAATAGTCTTGTTTTAGCCTACGTGAGTATCAACAGTATTAACCCCACACATTGGCGTCGTCAAGATATTCGGCAATAGTATAATAGGCTTTAGCCATAAGTGTACTTTTAATTTTTCGTTTAAATTCATCAAGTGGCAGACTTAACATCGACTGTGGGATTTTATTATACATGCGCACACTTTGCCCCATGAACGATCTGTTTACTTTTTGTAGGCGAAATAATGGCGTAGTTAGTTTGTCCTTATTTCTAGTATTTAGTTTATGTCTGTCACTATTCTTTTGATAATTATTAATATTCTGTTTAACATACAAAATATTACAATAAATATATTGAGACGCAACAGTGAGTATATTAATCTCTTTAAAAAGATGTCTGAGTGTATTCCGGGCTCCGATGTTATAAATTGCTCGGACAGCTCTTTTTTGAATAATAAATATTGAATTTATATCAGATGCACTACCCCCACAACAAAATGCCGTACGACAAGATGCTGTGAAAATAACTGTAGTAAACAAGTCTGGCAGTGTCGATGTCTGATAGCTGCCTAACCTTCCTAATTGCAAAAACAGCGGAGCTTAACCTATTCGCAAGAGATGATAGATGGGGACTCCATTGGAGCTTTGAATCTACTGTGATTCCCAAGAATACAGCGGACTCAACAGGATTAAGGGTTACGCTATTCAATTTTAAGCTAAAACTTTGCCTTCTTACGTTGGGAAGGGCAAAAAGAAGGCATTTAGTTTTTTTAGCATTTAACACCATATTATTAATGGTAAACCAGTGGAGGATACGCGAAAGTGCACTATTCACGTCGTCATAATTCGATACATTTCGGTCAACCTTAAAAATAAGCGATGTGTCGTCAGCAAACAGTACAACATCACATCACATAGATGTATTAATATAAAGTTTTCTTTATTTCGAAAGTTGATATTGAAAATAAATATACATTTGAGTCCATAAGTTTTGAACAACCTTTTTTTTAATAGTTATTGCATTATAATATTCTTTTTCTAACAATTTATGATAGATAGTAATGTGTGGTAATGACCCGGCATCGCGTGGATGCAATGTATTATACATATAAACCTTCCTCTTGAATCACTCTATCTAGTAAAAAAAAACCGCATCAAGATCCGTTGCGTAATTTAAGCATACATAGGGACAGACAGACAGCGGGACGACTTTGTTTCATACTATGTAGTGAAATGTCTGTAAATATTCAACTAGTCCGGCACTCCCGACTCGTAAATCAAATTGTAATTTGCATAACGAAGATATGTGAAGATTAACAGGCGTTAAGCAATCATTCAATGTCATGCGGCGAATCGTGTAAATGGGTCACTTGAAGTCGAGGTAAGGATGGAAGGCTTATGCCTGAAAAACTAATAAAGAAAAAAGTAAGCAAGTGATAGTTAATGGCTGTTCATTATTTTAAATTAAAAGGAATTTTCAAGTCTCTAAAGCCTTCTTAATTTGAAGTCAAGTTCAAGTGCTATCCAAAGTCAGTGTTCCATGGAAACGGGAAGTAGAATACGTAAGTGGCTTCTTGATCACAGGTCCTGTTCAAAATTATACAGAAATGCAAATTAGGTGACCTCTATAATTCCAGTGGTCGGTTTTGCTTTGCCGACTTAATACTAAAAAGTTAATTAAATTATAAAGTGTACCATAAAATAGACTAGTGAGTTGAAGTAAAATTTATGTTTTATATTACAGCAATTTAACACAAATAAACTTAACTGCGTATAAAAATTATGTTCAATTGATTCACAACTATTGTATTCGATTTTCACTTTTAAACTATCAATTATAATTTTGTTTTTTAATACGACAAAATGAAAAGACAAAGTACCTCTTGCCGTGTGCCGTGATGTCAAGTAAAATAAACATGAGAGGTACATTATACATGCTCGCACACTTAAGAGGATAGACCGGATAAAGCTTTTAAAGGGCGACGCAATCGTGTCTTAGTTGCTTCTGGATAATTCAATTTATCGTATTACGTTCTTTCATGTTTATTATTTTCGTTACGTACTTAATGTTCAGCTCAGTATCAATTAAGTCTGTCTGTAGTAGTAACAATAATAACAATATGATTTAAAATATAAATTAATATTCCATTTCAATGTAAATAAATTTTAAAAAAGCTTTAAGGTCTAAAACTCTAATTCTAAATTCTAAAAAAAAAAAACGATTGAAAGTAATGGCAATTTCTATCCCTCTGCGAATACTGGAAATACCAAAACTTCATAATTATCTATGTCGGTATTGCGACAGACTAAGGATATCCATTACTTAGACTAAATTACCTATGATGTACTGTGGTAATTTTATGAAGAGTGTCCTCTTTTCAATTTCTTAATAATCTTGATTGAATTTTCATAATTCGACGTTATACATACTATAACGTCTTACCTTTTTTAACCCTAACGGATTGTGAAGTACAATTTGCTACCACAACAAATATCTTGTTCTCTGAATTCATCAATTCCCAGGTATGGCTCCCATTGTAGTATTTAACAATGAATTCATTCTTAAATTACAATATGATTTTGAAATTGATTCTTTTACTTATATGAAACATTATTTTAAAAATAACGTACATATTAAACAGGAGTCTTTTCAATAAATTTAAAAATGCGTTAATCTGAACCAATCGTAAATCAACAACAATCTGAAAACAAACTACATACGCTAATCTTATATTAATTTTTCTTTATTATACTTAATTACATAAATAGAGGTTTCTTAATACAAATTTGACTTCTCTATCAGTCAACTCAAGACATGGCGAGAACTTGTGGTAGATGACTAACGACGCACTTTTGTAAAATTATAAAAGTACCTTTACTTCCATTTCTTCAGGTTTCGTTTTAAATAAACAAATATGAGCAGTTTTACTGGTGTCCCAACTCATTTTAATAAAAAAAAATAAAAAAATATGTGAATTAAATATTATTAATATACTTACAAACAGTATGCATCTGATGCCACCTCATAATTTAAAACCCTTCGAATCCTGTAAGCACAGAGAGTACGAAATCAATAGACATATTGAATGTTATTATGAATGTCACATTCATAATATGTAGATATATACATTCAATCATAGTTTAAAAACAGTTACTCTCCTTCAGCAGTGACATAAAAGCTTCCACTGGCATTCTTGTACATTATGATTCAGGAAATTACATAGTCATTACGAAATAAAATTACCATAATCCCTATTGTTATACCGCCATGACGCTTAAACTTTATCTGTGCAGTCTCTTATCTAAATTGTACCGTGATGACGTCATAGTACCATGTTATTGCACAATATGATTCGTGAATGAAAACTAGCAAAATATAACTTTATCCATTATTTTGTGTTTGATATGTTTGTTCTATATGATATTTTTACTATGCTTAGTAAAGCATAGTAAAAATAGTAGTACAGTAATGCTAAATGTAATTAAGTATTCAACTTCCGTACTTGTGTCCGAAAAATTCGAAAGTACGTACACATTATTAGAAAAGAGTATTTTTATAATAACGGAATTCGCATGAAAAGTATAGGTGATTTGAGAGTTCTTTATTAAAATATTTTCATAAACAGAACAGTAAAATTTATTATATTATTTAATAAACAGAAAAAGGTAGCATTTTAAAGGAAAAGAAAATGAAATTTTACCATGAAATGTGAAATAATTAATATTTGTGACTAGAAAGAAACAGCGCAATCACCTCTTAAGCTATCACTATTTAAGCAGCATTAGGTGAAACTATTTCTAATACAAGAAAAGTAATATGTTCATCTGGATCTTTTTCCAGTAGTGGGGATCGAATCTATGCCTTCTGATATAAGGGTCAGGTTAAACGCTCATTAATCGCATCGCCATGACACGTTACGATTCTTTAAAAGAAAAGAACGTCAAGTGCGATCCGTTGCAAAAGCGTGCTGATGTACGACAAAGTAGGTTAAGGACAAAGGCCGTGCAACTGTGGAGCCATTGAAGGTCAGTTTCCGGTGGAAATAAAGCTTTAACGACAGTTTTTAGTGTACACAGTGATAGCTCCTGACACCGTAAACTATTTGCGTTCCTAACAAAAAAGCTAGTTTCTGTTGAATATTCGAATTTCGCTATTCTGGTGTTTCAAAAGAGAGCATTATTTCTTGATAGTGTTCGATAAATATTTTTTTTACTTCTCGCCAGTTTGTTATACAACAGATTTCATAAAGAGGTGTCCATTAAAGATTTTCAATTACCACTCACTACTATTATTGTTAAGAATGTTTAAAGGCACCTATACATTCATAGATATTTATCATTTATAAGTAGGTATATGAAATATCATTTGAAAAACGTCTAAAATTTAATTACTCGTTCAACCAACCAAACGGTCGTTGTTCCGTTTGAAACTTCTTTCAAACTTTAGAATTACTGCGCTGTATACAGGGTGGAGTTACAACCGCGACAATAAATGAATATACGTCTAACGCTACTTGCCAATTATCATAAAAATACATTAATATTTTATTAATATTTATTGTAAATAAATAAAAATACAATAAAAAAATAAATTAAAAAAATCCATATTTAAAAAAATATTTTTAAACAAATTAATGAAATAAAAAAGAAACAAAGTTTTTAACATCCTATACAGCTACAACTGACTGATTCATACATTCACAGACTTTTTCATTCGTTGCCACAGCGTCGCGTTACAAGTCTCTTCTTCTAACAGTATGTTTTATCTCTTTTAAATTCATTCAACCCATTCACATACTTTGTGACCTTTACAAATGAACTTTACGTTACAGTTTTATACGTAAGGGCTGTTCTAAAATAGGTAGTTTGTTTTGGAAAATTTAATAACTCGGTGAATGTTAATGTTTAAAGAATTTAAATGTTTTATGCAATTTTAAAAGTTATCCTCTATGTGTGTGTTCATTTAATGTCGCGGTTGGAAGGACACGCTGTATATGTAGTGAATAATAAGTATAATGTAAGCCGTGATAGCTCAGTTTCCGAGCGCTCGCCTTTAATTCAATATACTCGAGCAACCTGAACTCGATCCCCGGTGTTGGCACCAATGAATTTGTTAATTTTAAGTGCTGACTAATCACGAGCTCAGCGGTGATGGAAAATGTCGTGAGGAAACCTGCATACTTTCGAAATAATAACAAAAAAATATTTATCATCATCATCTGAGGCATTACGGCCGTGGGTGGGTCTTAGCCTGGTCAAGCAAATCTCTCCAGTCCGATCTATGTATATATCATGGCTTTGTTTCTCCAGCCTATAACCCCCAAACATCTTGGTGTCCTGTTCGACGCCATCCAACCACCCGAGCTTGGGCCTGCCTCTAGTCCTGCGGCCCTTAAAAGGCATTTGGCAAAAAAATATTTAGAAGATATGTAAAGTCCGCTAATCCGCAGTGGGACCGCGTGGTGAACAATGCCCTGATACCGTATATGTATACAGACTCCTCTGTATATAGGCTGTTTCTGAACTTTTTTTATATACATAGTAAACCTGTAAACCTATACTTAAAAGTCCTAATCCTTTTTTTAAGGTATTTTAATAATTTTGTTAGATCTACTGGAACCTCGAATCTATATATGCTTCGTAAGCTTTAGTTATTTATTATTACTGAGACATTAAATTTTAGACGTTTTTCAAATGATATTTCATATACCTACTTATAAATGATAAATATCTATGAATGTATAGGTGCCTTTAAACATTCTTAACAATAATAGTAGTGAGTGGTAATTGAAAATCTTTAATGGACACCTCTTTATGAAATCTGTTGTATAACAAACTGGCGAGAAGTAAAAAAAATATTTATCGAACACTATCAAGAAATAATGCTCTCTTTGAAACACAGAATAGCGAAATTCGAATATTCAACAGAAACTAGCTTTTGTTAGGAACGCAAATAGTTTACGGTGTCAGGAGCTATCACTGTGTACACTAAAAACTGTCGTTAAAGCTTTATTTCCACCGGAAACTGACCTTCAATGGCTCCACAGTTGCACGGCCTTTGTCCTTAACCTACTTTGTCGTACATCAGCACGCTTTTGCAACGGATCGCACTTGACGTTCTTTTCTTTTAAAGAATCGTAACGTGTCATGGCGATGCGATTAATGAGCGTTTAACCTGACCCTTATATCAGAAGGCATAGATTCGATCCCCACTACTGAAAAAAGATCCCGATGAACATATTACTTTTCTTGTATTAGAAATAGTTTCACCTAATGCTGCTTAAATGGTGATAGCTTAAGAGGTGATTGCGCTGTTCCTTCCTAGTCACAAATATTAATTATTTCACATTTCATGGTAAAATTTCATTTTCTTTTCCTTTAAAATGCTACCTTTTTTTGTTTATTAAATAATATAATAAATTTTAATGTTCTGTTTATGAAAATATTTTAATAAAGAACTCTCAAATCACCTATACTTTTCATGCGAATTCCGTTATTATAAAAATACTCTTTTCTAATAATGTGTACGTACTTTCGAATTTTTCGGACACAAGTACGGAAGTTGAATACTTAATTACATTTAGCATTACTATACTACTATTTTTACTATGCTTTACTAAGCATAGTAAAAATATCATATAGAACAAACATATCAAACACAAAATAATGGATATCACGAATCATATTGTGCAATAACATGGTACTATGACGTCATCACGGTACAATTTAGATAAGAGACTGCACAGATAAAGTTTAAGCGTCGTGGCGGTATAACAATAGGGATTATGGTAATTTTATTTCGTAATTACTATGTAATTTCCTGAATCATAATGTACAAGAATGCCAGTGGAAGCTTTTATGTCACTGCTGAAGGAGAGTAACTGTTTTTAAACTATGATTGAATGTATATATCTACATATTATGAATGTGACATTCATAATAACATTCAATACGTCTATTGATTTCGTACTCTCTGTGCTTACAGGATTCGAAGGGTTTTAAATTATGAGGTGGCATCAGATGCATACTGTTTGTAAGTATATTAATAATATTTAATTCACATATTTTTTTTAATTAAAATGAGTGGGAACACCAGTAAAACTGCTCATATTTGTTTATTTAAAACGAAACCTGAAGAAATGGAAGTAAAGGTACTTTTAT
>CAKOGK010000179.1:0-14546 GCA_933534255.1 Iphiclides podalirius | reverse complement strand
GTTTGGTGGAGAGCCAGACTTCGACGTGCAAGTTGATTACACGCCCGATGACGATAATGAATGTATCGAATGATATGACGTGATATTTGTGAATAAACATATTGTTTACTTATATTCGTCTTTTTAATTTCATCCTAAACTATAAACTGGGCCCCGACTACCTCACAAACCAGATGAAACGCGAAAATATATAATTGACGCTTCACGCAGGTCTTCTGTGTTCGTGGTACTTCCCCGGACGGACCTGCCCATTCCTGCAACAGCGGAAGTTGTCGCGTTGCCTTACCACCGTTAAATTTACATAGGCTATTATTGAGTTCCCTTATCGTTTTCCTGTAAAATATATATATTTTTAATGTCTCTCGTGTTGTATCTTTTTAATGGTGAAATAGTTATCGAATAGAACCTTGAAATAATAAAAACTCTTTGTAGTTATATATCGCAAAATGGATATTATTAAGATTAACGAGGATTCTCAGTATCGTGAATCGTTTTAGACAATGATCGTATTGAGTGGAGGAAAATACCGTCATTTCTTTTGCGATATTTCACTAAATAATATTTATCAGGGCTTGATCAATTCGTAATATAACATATTACGAATTGATCAAGCCCTGATTTTGAATTTCAGCGACACGCCAATAATGCCTTATCATTTCTATCGACTGCTTACATATAAAACGTGGGGGAAACACATTGATGCACACGGTGAAAGACCCGAAGTTTGATTCTCAATGATGTTAAGCTTAATAGATTAATTTTTTTAATGTCGACTCCTTCAATTCAATATATTAAATTAATGCTATTTTATAAAACTAGAAAATCTTACCTATCATCAATTTCAAAGTTTTCCGAAGCAGTTTTTAAAAATGTTTATTAATTAATGTCCTGCAAATATGTTGGTAACTGTAAATGATTAGTTTAGTTGGTAAGCCTTAATAAATCAATAAAAAAAATACCTTAGACATTTTTTTTTTCTGTCAGGGAGTTATTTAAATTTAAAATTTTGTATTATATTTCTATAACTCTGTTGTAAATGAAGATATAGAACATGGTGTCCTATATCTTCATTTTCAACGTGCCTGTTACAATAATTCTTTTGGAACTGATAATTTTTCCTAATAGACTTCTTTCTTTTCTTTCCCCAAAATTTTTAGACTGCACAGGCATACCTTTGCGCCTAATGTTTTATCTTGGCAACTATGTTATTACAACATTATATTGTTATAACAAATATTTACCGTACCAAGATCTATTAAAGAATCATAATATACCTGAGGCTGTTATTAAAGTAGTTTTATATATTGTTTCCTCCTTTGATGAGTATTTAGATTCAGTAATCTTAGCTGTGTTGTCAATTGTGCGCTCGGCTTAAGCGGCCTAGGCCTAACCCTAAAGTTTTTGGTAGACCTTAATTAAATGTAAAATTAATTCAATTCAAATATAAATAACTTTTCTTCCGTACATACAATTCATTTCTTACCCTACCGACATTCATCAATGATGATAACTGGTTAATGGTCAGTCAGTGGTAATGGTGGATGGTGATCTAATGTTTTAATATTTCATATTTGTGTTCATCGGCCTTCGGCCTTCCTTTTATTTTAAATTACATAAATTGCTATTATAAAAGTTCCATTCCAGGAACTTCGTAAAAAATTGTAGTATTACAACTTAAGTGAGGTAGCCAGTGAATAATATTATTGCTCGATCGGGTCTATGGTAGGCTCGCGAATGCAACGTTACCGCGATTCAATTCCGCGTAGCGCCATCTAGTCTCCTCTAGCCACATTAAAAAAAACTCTTGTCTTTATGATGCCTAAGTACTTATAATAATAATAAAGTCTTGTTTATTCGTTTTCACGTCTGGTTAGATTTATGGTATATAATGCATATATAAAATAAATATAAGCCCAAACGACCGAGGGTTAGGGTGAAAGGGAGAGAAACCGGCGGACGATGCGGGCGGTTACCCTTAATGTTTATTTGTTCCATATTCTATAAAAAGTTACAAAATGTGATATTTAATACAATTCTGCATTTCATATATTATGGCTGAACTTGGGCCTTGTGAATATAATTGCACGAAGAACAAAATGAAATGATGGATGGACAAAAAAGAAAACCACTTGGAAAGGGCCATGAAGAAAGAGAAATAGAGGTAGACACAACGGAGAGGTGGCTCGACGAAATACTTACAGGAGGAAATGACTGGATTGGAAATAGCAAAAGATAAAGAATAGAGGAGCTCTTTATTCTGTAGAGAGGTCCTTAATTAACAGTGATTTGTTTTCCATGTAATAAGGAAATTAATAGAATTTAATTTCGAATTTTAATTATTTACATCTATTTGTGTTTTATCAATTTCATCGATTTTTTTCTTTTTTATTTAAATTTAATTTATAATAATTATATAGAGAAAAGAGTTTTAGCACCATACACAAAGCTGTTGTTTGGCTAAAGAAGACTAGATGGCGCTGCGCGGAATTGAATCGCAATAACGTCTAAATCGCGCACTTTCTATTCACCCGAGAGCGACGTCAACTTACTTCAGTAATAAACCGTCAATTTTTGAAGAAGTTTCAGGTTAAGGAACTTTAAAATATGTAGAAAAAGTGCGAAAAGTTTGTCGCCGCTGTGGGAAATCTTTTCGCACTTTTTCTACATATTTTAATGTTCAATCTTAAGTGCAAAGTAGAGATGGGTCGTATCGCTTTTTCTGAGTACCGTATCTGAATCGGATTTCGATTTCAAATATCAGATTTCGAAACTATGTATTTTAATATCTAGATATTTTACGGTCACGTATCCACATTGAATTCTAAAAAAAAAAAAAAATGTTTTCAACGATATTTTATACTCATTATGAATATAAATTGTGCAGGCGTATTTAAAAGTTGATTCATTCCATATACCAACTGTTCAAAAAGCTTACTTCTAAATAAATTCGAAAACCCACTAAAATTGACTAAATTCAAAAAAACTTACTGAATTTTAAACCATTTTTTTATACTATTAAGGTAAAATTACCTGATTAAATTAAAAATTTCAATAAAAATAGAAATTGAAGTAATATAAAAATGATTTATTTTAACATCTTATATATCGCTTAATAATAGACTTTAACATATTCTTAGAACACGCAATCATGAGTGACAATATTTTTATAATTTGTGTAAGAAAAGAAAAAAAGAAATGTACATTCAGTATTATAACTTAGGGCAGAAGAATTTAAAATATACACACAAAGCACATAAGCCTTGATCTGATTTCCACCCAAGCAGCACAGCACTATTAAATTATATTTTTCTTTTTGTGTACTTTTATTTTTTAAAATTTTCCAAAAATATGAATAAAATTTAACTAATAAAAATATTCACAAAAAACTTACCACCTAAAACATTTCCATTTATATTTTTCTTCCTTAATTTTGGCAGAAAAGTAAGTAGTAAGTTGGCATCCCTAACTATTACGTGCTAGGTACCAATGCAATCCAGCTCAAGGCTAAACAAAATTTAAAGACATCGTTAATATCGTAATTCGTAAACTAAATTTTTTTTTCCATGCGGTTAAGATTCAAAATTACTTAACTGCGCGCTTTGTCGCCCGTTACGGCTCAAGGCTAAACAAAACAATAAAAATATAATAATATCGTTGTAGTATTTAATTAAAACGGATCTTATTTGCATGACCTTAAGATTCAAAATTACTTAACTTATTCATAATATCTGTTTAAAAATCTGATATTGTGCCTTGCTTGCCGTACTGCTCTGACTAGTGTAATATTTGTATCTCACGCTCTTTGTCGCTCAAAATCTGTTTAAAAATCTGATATCGTGCATTGCTTGCCGTCCCGCTCTAACTAGTGAGTATTTATATCTCACGCGCTTTGTCGCTCGATATCTGATATCGTTCATTGCTTGCCGTCCCGCTGTAACTAGTGAGTATTTGTATCTCACGCGCTTTGTCTCTCGAAATCTGTTTAAAAATCAGATATTGTGGCAAACCGTATGATATCGCGATTCGTGTCGGTATAGTGAGCGAGCGAGTATTCGGTATATCAGATTTCGGAAATATCAGATATTGTAAGATACATAGATAATGAACGAGCCAGTAAGCGATATTCGGATATTGTACTAATATCTAGATTTCATATCTGATACGATTTGTATCGCCCACTTCTAGTGCAAAGATTAGCACTATAAACAATTTAAATTTCTAAGGAACTTTATTAACAGAAGACTTACTTAATACTTAGTTTAAATTTAGTGCACGGCTGATGGAACGAAATAAAGCGACACATATAAAAAAATTAGACCACTGACCGCTGCCGCTGACCAAGTGACCGGTGACCAGGGCCTCTAGCCAAGTGGCCACGCCACGGTCTTTCTTTTCGGTCCATTATACCAAATAATTCCTTGAGATAAATTTATTCTTTATTTCTATGACCATAAGTTAAATAAATAATTGCGTAATAAGGTTAAACAGTAATATTTATTTTGAATTACTTTTTTTGATAAAAGGGATCTTTACGTTAATAAAGATGGAGCTTATTTTAGACTGATTAAATCTCAATTTAAAAAAAACTGATTGCTAAAAAAACATCTAAATGTTCCAATTCCAATCAAAGGTTCAATTCGTTTGATTCGACCGAGTTTCCAAAAGGAGGCCTGAACATAACTAATACCTATAGGTATTTTGATACTGGGTTTTAGCACCGGGTATACGGCGATATCCGTACCTTTGTGGCCGGGTATAGAATGTTGGAGGTATATCTCATGCCTATGGAGCTTGCTTATTCCGTTCAGTCTCATCCGTCAAAAAGTCAAATGGCGTTGTTTTGGTACCATTAAATTTTATTTAATCATAAAAATTTTATTTTAAGTTGAAATAATTTTATAAAAATTTATGTATGGTTCTTATTTTGCAGAAAATTATATTTTATTAAACAAAAATTATTACTTTGAAAGAAAACAAATAAGCAAAATGCTGGAAGTAACTTTTAATAGTGTAACGGAACGATACACGGATGCCAACTTAGGAGTTTTCCTCCTAAATTAGGAAGAAAAATGTACAATAGAAATTTTTAGGAGGAGAAATTTTTTGGGGATCTTTTTAGGAATAAAATTTTATTAAATTTTTTTTTGTAAATTACACAATTTTAAACACAAAATATAATGTAATAGTATTGGCAGCATTGGCCTATGTAGTATTTTAAATTGTTCCGCCATAAACTCTTATTGTGAATATACGGCTACTCATAATATATTAAATTCATTTAATAAGTAATATAAAATGCCAAATGGTGAGAAAATTGCCATCGGATATGTTCAAAAATATGCAGCTAAGTGGGAAAAAGACAATGAATTTATAGGTAGGTATGTTTCATTCAGATCTTTTATAATTGATGACACTTACTCCCATTATTTATTGTCTGATTCTTAAAAATAATGAAAATTATTATAACGTCACAATAAAATGTATTTAATTTGTATAAATATTTTTCAAGTCAATGAACAATGTTCAAGGTCAAATATAATTAAGTTAATTTTTAAATAAAACAGTTTTGATTACCCAGATAATTAAATTTTCCGATAGTTATTCTAGCTTATTCGATAATTTAAAAAAAAGGTGACTTCTTTTGTCTAGGAAGTTTTTTTTTGAAACAGTGGATTTTAGGAGGTTTTTGAATTTCTTTAGGGAGTTTTTTTTCAACAGTTGGTAACACTGAACTGCGGCTGGTTATTATTCATTTATTTTATTCGGTTATCTTTCATTGTTCATCATTTTATTTTGTTATACGTTACGGCAAAACATTAATATTATATTTACAGGTAAAGACCGCAACGCAAATTTGCATTCTTTTTCTCACCTGAAAATGATAGTGACAGATTTGAAACATGGATTCAATCGATTAGAGGAAATTTACTGATTTTGGATAGCCAAAAATCGCACCAGACTCGAAATCATTCATAACAAAGATTGTAAAAAAAATAGCGAGTGAATATTAAGAAAAAACGAAATGAAGTTCGCAAAAAATATTTCTTTATTTTATTTACTTTAATAAGTTTTAAAATTATCAAAACTGTTTATATGTTAGTGCACAGGAACAGTAGTCTAATACTATTTGTTCACTTAAAGAGCCGTGACAGCTCAGTGTCCGGGCGTTCGCCTTTAATTCAATATACTCGAGCAACCTGAGTTCGATCCCCGGTGCCGGCACCGATGAAGTTTTTAACTTTAAGTGCTGACTTATCACGTGCTCCGCGGTGAAGGGAAACATCGTGAGGAAACCTGCATATTTTCGAAATAATAACAAAAAAATATATATTTAGAAAATATGTGAAGTCCGCCAATCCGCAGTGGGGCCGCGTGGTGGACTATGCCCTGATACCCTCTGTATAGAGGAGGCCTTTGCCCAGCAGTGGGACATGTATTGGCTGTTACTTTACTTTTTTTTTTATTTACTTTATCCAGTTTTTTTATAAATTTTAAAGTTTTTTTATAGAGCTAATCTCTGCACTACATGTTTTAATACTTTATCCAAATATAACATCTAATCTATATAACATCTAATCTAATCTATAACATCTAATTCTTTCACTGTCACTTCAATTTTACTTTGGAACAGGTTGCCTGTTGACCTGCGACAATCGCCAACAAAAAATATTTTTAAAAGAAAACTGTTTGAGCATATCCTTGCTGAGTCTTAGCTACTTAATAGTACTTACTATGTATGAACATCTGAAATGTATTTATGTGTATATGTATGTATGTATGTGTATGTATGTATATTTATATATATGTTTCTATGTATATATATACATATATATATATATATATATATATATGTTTACGTTGGCAGTTTTTAGATTTATTACCTAATTATTACATATTATTTATTTAATTATGTATCGTATATTTACTTACTACTTTACTACCCTTGACATTTTGTTTCTGTTCTACCTAGGGTTAGCTGGTAGAGAATGCAATGTAGCATTAAGCTCGCCTTTGTACAATTTTCTGTGCAATAAAGATTAAATAAATAATAAATAAATATCTAGCAAGCTTGTATCCAATAATAATAATAATAATAATCGTTTATTTGTCTAAATATACATATACTGCACAAATATTTAAAGAGTAACATAAATAGAAAAAAAAAATAACAATTATTTAGACAAAAGGGTCAAGGACTCAAAGTTGTAGCACGGAAGGTATACCAACTTTGATATTCTGTCCTAGCCAGACATAATTTACATAAAGAACACGCTTTATAATAGGTACTTACTAAAATATTGTACATTAACTATTTATATTAATATAACTATCCAATTAATAACTATTAACTATCATATTTAAAAGACTGGGTACTCGAAGCCAATAATTGCTGCATCAAAAGCCATTTTCGACATTTTATTTTGAAGACACTAAAGGAGTAGATGTTACGAAGTGGAGGGGGCAAGTCATTCCAACATTTAGACGCAGCAAACTTAAAACTGCTCCGAGTTTGCACAAGAGTGTGTTTTGGTAGGATAAGCGGAGGGGCTTTCAGCCTTGGATTGAACCGCGAGAAATCTTTTGACCAGCTCAATTTATTATATAAATAAGCTGGTGCTTTGAATTTTAATAATGAATGCAGAAAGCAAGCCAGTCTCAAGCGGATTGCTATGCGGATGACACTACGGGTGACGCACTATACCTATATACCGGCCGGGCAAATATTTCTCAGGAGTACGTCGAAGAGTGCCGGAATAAACTTGTGTCTGAAGTCGAGGTTATGTTATGCAAAATCTCGGATTGGGGCAGACTTAATTTAGTCCAATTTAACCCCATGAAGACACAGGTTTGCGCGTTTACCGCGAAGAGAAAACCCTACGTCGTATCTCCCTTTTTTGAAGGCACTCCCCTTGTTGCCACCGATCCGATCGGAATTCTTGGGGTCGATATATCGAGCAGCGTTCAATTTCGCGGTCACTTGGAAGGAAAAGCCAAGCTGGCTTCTAAAAAACTCGGTGTCCTAAACCGAGCGAGGCAGTATTTCCTGCCGACACATCGGTTGCAGCTTTATAAAGCACAGATTCGGCCTCACATGGAATACTGTTCTCACCTCTGGGCTGGGGCACCGAAATACCAGCTCCTTCTTTTTGACCGCATTCAACGAAGAGCTGCTCGAATCGTCGACGACCAATCCTGTCCGATCGCCTCGATTCTTTGGCCATGCGTAGGGATGTTGCATCCCTATGCATTTTCTATCGGATATATCATGGGGAGTGCTCTGAGGAATTGTTTGGGTTGATACCTGCTGGTGAATTTCACCATCGTACAACTCGTCAAACCGTACAAATTGATGGTTGGCGTTCCACCACAGTGCGTTTTTCACGAAACTTTTTACCCCGCACAACTACTTTGTGGAACGAGTTGTCGCCAGCGGTATTTCCAGACCGATACGACTTAGGGACCTTCAAGAAGAGAGCCTATTCCTTCCTTAAAGGCCGGCAACGCAATTGCGACTCAACCGATGTTGCAGATGTCCATGGGCTGCGGTGATCGCTTATCACCAGGTGACCCACATGCTCGTTTGCCTCCTATTCCCATAAAAAAAAAAAAAAAAGCGTCTCCTGTTATCCAGTTTTAACAAACCCCTCTGATTTATATATGGTAACACATGGTGTCGTTTAGGTATCGAGCAACAATAACGCATGCAAGCATTCTGAGCCCGTTGTATAGCTATTATAGTTTTTTGGAATAGACAAGGACCATATACAATGTCACAGTAGCACAATTTTGATAAGACTAAAGTATTACATAACTGTAAACGTAATTTTTCATCAATGAAATTTCTAATTTTATAAAGTGATCTAAGTGATGCAAAACATATCCTAATTTTACACAAAACATGTTCATGGAACCGTAGGTTTTCATCAATCAGAAGACCCAAATTACGTACACAATTCTGTCGGGGTGTACCAAGGAACCCATAATTTTAACACAAGGGTTGTTCTGCTTTAGAAAGTCTGTTTGATGCTTTGTTCCGCATATGATCGAAGTGCTTTTTTTCGGATTAAGGATTAAGTCATGTCGTTCCGCCCAGGCTACAATTGCTTCGAGATCTTTATTAAAAAATTACAGTTTTCTATACAATGTTATCAAATATGAATTAAATAAATTTCATATACACTATATAGAAAACCGTAGTTGAATACAGCTCTCAACTGTAAAAACAAAATGGGTAGTTAGTAGTAATATACATCTGAACTTGTAGTTCGGTCCTGCATCAAGAGATGGCGCTGTCTCACGAGGAGACTGATGAGTCTATATTAATAACGAGCGGCCCGGCCCGGCTTCGCACGGGTAACAATACTTTAGCAAAAAATTTTAAAATTAAAAATTATCATACACACACATAAAATCTTCCGAATGTTTCGTCTGTGGTGAATAATTTTATGAATTTCTTAATCTTTTAATGAAATACCCTTGAAATAACGTCATGAAGATCGAAAGATCGCTGACCAGATATTGGTTCCGCTTTAATTACGGGACATTCAGGGTTACACGTAAAAGTGACAAATAAGTCTGGTCTCCCATAGCTTCGAGCATAAATCATCGAATCTTTGGTTTTTTAATGAACCTGTAACCGGTAACCTATAACTGGGAGAACCTGTAAATGAATATGACGTTACAGATTACGCGTTGACCGATATTTGATGGGCCAAAGTCTTGATTTAAAGCGTCTCTAAGATGAATGTTTCACCAGCCCTCAATCTATGGTGATTACGACATCATATGTAATTCAATCTTTCTGATATCTTTTTGCCATCATATCGACAATGTATTGAATAAAAACCGGCCAAGTGCGAGTCGGACTCGCACACGAAGGGTTCCGTACCGACCTCACAGAAAACCGGGGTAAAATACTTTTAGGTTTCGTCTGGTGAGAGAGGTAGCCGGGGCCCACTTTATTTGAAGATGGCAACTCATTTGCAACCCTACAAGTTGCAAATGTCCATGGGCGGCGGTTATTACTTAACATCAGGTGAACCGCCAGCTCGTTTGCCACTCGATCACATTAAAAAATATCATGTTTTAATATATTTATTCAATATAGATGTTTTATGGGAGCCCCTCTTATTTATAATTTTTGTTTTTTAGTATTTGTTGTTATAGCGGCAACAAATGACAACGAAATACATCGTTTGTGAAAATTTCAACTGTCTAACTATCACGGTTCATGAGATACAGCCTGGTGACATATGGACAGACATACGGACATACAGACGGACAGCGGAGTCGTAGTAATAGGGTGCCGTTTACCCTTTGGGTACGGAACCCTAATAAGTCCCAGTAATAATGTAATGGATTAAAACAGGTAGCTCTAACCATGAACCTAAATGCATAAAATGCAGTTTTGTTATACACAGTACCTTGCTATACTATAGGAATAGTCAAATATAAACCGTCTTCTCATATTACGACTATTAAGAGATATTTTAGTGGATCATACAATCAGTGTAACTCAGAGACCCTTTTAAGTTGGCCGTGTCTACCGTGCAACAGTATATCTCTAGGGCATTTTTAGGGTTCCGTACCCAAAGGGTAAAACGGTCTTAGTAAAAGGGTAAAACCCTATTACTAAGACTCCGCTGTCTGTTTGTCCCTCTGTCAACAGGCTGTATCTCATGAACCGTGATAGTTACAGAGTTGAAATTTGATCTGGGTATTTGTTTCCCAAGGAGGCTTGACGTCAGGCAGGCGGCTGGTTGTAAAAATATAGTTGTGCCGATCCCACCTAGGTGGGATAGGGGCAGGGGGATGATGATAACTTGTATACTTGTCCCTCTATTTTAAAAGTTCACGCTAAACGACATCATCTGGAAGAGGCTATTGCACTTTCGAATGTTGGTTAAAAATGTCCAGATGGTGAATGATTATTTGTCAAAAGATTTTTTATTGGCTGTGGCGGCTCCTCAATATTGGGGAGACTAACTTTTCCAGAAGCACAGCACATACCATTTGGTTCATCGACCCATTTTTGCAGAACACTTAGAGCAGATCTTATTCATGGCTCCGATTTGGACAAAATACTGTTGAGTTTAATGCATTAAAGCTGATATGTTACTGTGAGCTAAAAGTCGATTACGAACTCTAATCGTTGACGTTTGTTGTCTTTCCCTCTAATCTCGTAGGCGTTGGGAACGGTCAGAACTCGACTCCCTAGTGTGAATTTGTATATTTATATTATTATGCTCTTCAAGCCGCTGCAAACACTCTTGACTCTCTCCGACTTGTAAGACTATTTTCAGTTTCCGGTAAAGATTCCTCATTACGACGTATTTTTGATGCCCTCGCCTAGGAACTATTTCTAGAAAAATGAGATCTTTAAAATGATAAAAAAAAATTAATCTGTCTTTGTATTTAATAATTTGCTAACTATCGAACAGGAATTACCAGTATAAATATGATTGAAAAATTATAAGAACTATTAAGTCAGTCACTAAGCTGTTTGGATAGTTAAATTCCAATATACTAACATTTTTAAACTTGTGATATCTCTCGAATGGAATGTCAGAATTTAATAATTCAAAAAGTTGTAAAAAGATATTTAAACAGTCTTAAATATGATGTAATTTATTTTTATAAGGATTAATACCAAGATACAAATAAAGAGCCTTTTCTAGCGGCGGCATTTCAATCAAAATTTTTAAATAAAATAATACTTATTGTGGCATAACTATGATAGTTAGACATATGCTCTCGCGACACTTTTTGGAAATAATGATGTGTTCTGCAAATTCGTAGTACATTATTTTATTCTATCATCAATAGTTTTCGCAGCGCACGCGATGTGAAGAATATTTTAGGTCATTTTTGTACACTTTGGGTTACATTATTGAAGTTTTAGTAAGATTCCCTATTTTTTTGAAAATATAATTAATATAGCCTATATCAAGTGGGGATAATGTAGCTTCCCAACAGTGAAAAAATTTTTTCAAATCGGTTCAGTAGTTTCGGAGCCTATTTAATACATACAAACAATCAAATCTTTCCTCTTTATAATATAGATGTACTCTTTGCAAGTGGCAATCACTCCGTGTCGATTCGATATCGATATTATTAATGCTTAGTCGATATCGATCGATAAATGGTAGACAATGTAACGTCAGCGAACCGAACGACAAGTCGAAACGTTGAAAATTTGATATTTAATACAATTCGAGAATTTCAAATAAAATTAATTAACAATATTAAAAAAAAAGAAAAAAATCGCTAAATTTGATAAAATACAAATAGATTCAAATTATTTAAATTCTATTCATTTCATTATGACATGCAATACAAATCACTATTATTAAGGACGTCTCTACAGTCATTTCCCACTGTTACTATTTTAGTTTTTTTACAGTGTTGAAGAGCATCTACCTATGTCCCCATTTATGTTTAATTCTAAAATAAGTTTGCTCTACGCATTGAGAGGTTAAAAGATTTCCCAATTTCTTTATCGCTCGGATAGTTTTAAAACCTTTTTACTCTTCGAATGTTGACAAACGAAACTTTCTTATCTTGCATCTCGTGTTAAAGAACGTTTCGCATAAAATTCGTAGACGCTCTAAAGCCTCGTCTAATATCGAAATATAAGAAAAGCCAATTTCTAACAATAGTTAGATAATTTTTTTTTCCATAAAATTTTTTGATTTGTTCTTCACTACATATACGGTTGTCTTCGTAGTAAATGTCGAAAAACATTGTATTTACTGTATCTAAATGTAAAGAAGTACGCCAATGAACCATGTGCCGACAGGAGATTCAGATTTATTATTACACCGAATGTGCAGACGTCACCTTATCTAGTCTTCACCCCAAGGGTAGTTTGTGACGGGGATATTAAAAAAATATTGACGGAGATGTCCCTAACAGAGAAGTATTAAGCTATTGACGTTTTACGTTTTAGAGTTTGTAATAAATGACTGTGATGAATGAATGCAGTTGCTAAGCTTTTGGGGAATGTCGATGCGATTCGCACACGGGACAAGCATTTGTATGGCGTGTTTATTCCCAACGATTAGTATATTTGGAGTGTACTATATTGTTGTATAGAGTGTCTTATTTCGCAGGTTGACGTCAAGCAGGCAGCCGGTCGTAATAAAAACCTAGCCGATACTAATAACAACATAATTCACAAAATGCTACACCAAAGCCACCTATGTAACAAATGGCCGAGAGGGAACGAGAGTTTGTAAAGAAAGGACAACGAACTAAATGTGTAGAACATTGATTGCTTCACCCATAGATGAACGTGTCCTTTGATAATATGTATTGCTATCATGACATACGCAATTAAACTCATAAACAAAGATATACCAAGACTGGAGAGTTTCTTGCCGATTCTGCTCTGTTCAGGCCTAGTTTACTGAGGCGGTGGTAATTTTTTTTGGCTTTAAATAAGAAATGAAATGTTGACTTTGAAAAACTAACTATTCGGTTAATTAAAAATTACATCCAAAAACCAAGCGAGACTGAAGATATAAAAAAATCAAGATGAATAATAAGCGCCTGCACAAAATTGAAATGAAGATTTGTGCCAAACAACCTTCGTAGCACGTCTACGGTTCATAGCAAAACAGAATGAATACGTAGAAACCGGTTAGTAAGAATTTTTACCAACCGCCTTTCGTAGTTCGTTTACGGTTAATATCAACTGTTATACGTAGAAACAGATTAATGAAAATTTGTTCCAACCACCCTTCGTAGCACGTCTATGGTAAATACCAACATATATTCTTCTTCTTCTTCATTCCCTCAATGCTGAGGATCGTGACCACGAACAATATATCGCCAACCAGTGCGATCATGCGACTCGTGGACAGCCCGATACATGCTACCGCCCACTGCCCCCTTTACAGCATCAGACCATCTTGAAGGCGCCCTGCCACGAGCACGTTTGCCATCTATTTGACCCATGATAATGAGCCTCTCCAGATCATGTCGCGAAGAACGCATAATGTGACCGAAGAAGCTGAGGGCACGTTCTTGACATATGCGTGAGAGTCGTTTATTGATGTTCAGTTCTTTAAGGATGGAATTGTTTGTCCTCATGGCAGTCCATGGTATCCGCAGCATTCTCCGCCAACACCACATCTCGAAAGCATCGATTCTGCTGCTGTCGCGACTTTTCACGCACCATGCTTCGGCGCCGTACAAAAATATCGAGAAAACTAAGGCTCGAACCAGACGACCCTTAGTCGCCCGACGAACACTTCTACTTCTCCATATTTTTTCGAGGTTAGCCATAGCACTCCTAGCCATACCGGATCTACGGCAGATTTCTTCCGTACAGCTGCCTTCACATGTAATCAAGGACCCAAAGTACACAAATTCAGTGACTTTTTGATAGCCACCGAGTGCGTCGCTGATTGGGAGTACATTTGCTCTATCTACCACCATTACTTTGGTTTTTGAACGGTTGATCTTAAGACCGAGCTTGGCACTTTCTTCTTCAATTTTCTTCAGAAGAATAGCCATCTCCACTTCACTTGACGCAACTAAGA
>CAKOGK010000178.1:0-14549 GCA_933534255.1 Iphiclides podalirius | reverse complement strand
GTCACGCAATATTTTTAAATTTTAATAAAAGAATTTATATTTAACATTTGTAACGTGTGATTTCATCACTTTGTCAAAATTGTTGTTTTTCTAAAGACTAGGCTGCATGTCATATTAACCTTTGCCTTTTCGAAAGGTCAAATCATAAAGTTAAGTTCATTTGTTGGTACTTGTCATTTGAGATTGCCGCCGGTTCGAATTGACATTGGATAAATTAGTTTTTGTGGATCTATTATCTTCGACTGGTAAGTAATTGCTTGGTTTCGGTCATGCCAGTGGTTGTTTTGTTTACGTATTTCGTTTTCTTATCAATTCGCTTTTTTACAGTGCATGGCTAGAGGTTGAATCAGAACACGTTCCTGGTCGTATTATTTGTGATTGCTGTCTGGGAAACTCTGTGCTGGATTTGTTATCCCTCGTGGTAAGATCCTTTGTTTATTTTCACTGGTTTCCTACTAAAATTGTAAAAGACTTGCATTGTGAATGTATTTAGAAATCTCACATGAAGGTAGATTGAGAATTTATTGTCTCGTGTTCCTAAGTATGGTTTTTCGAATATCACAGGTGGATGCTGAAGGCATAGGTCGCTGGCAAGCTGGTCTGAGCTGCTGCTCGATTAAATATTGTTTTTTGCCTCCGGTTGGTAAGTGTTTTACATCTTATAATTGTAGGTGGATTCATATCCCTGCCTTTGTTAGTTCTACAATGTAGTGTTTGTTGGCAGGAGGTCTCCTATATACCCCCAACAGTGTGGCTGTACACACTACACTTGGCCTGACTTTCTCTACTGGTTCTGAGCTCAACGCTGACCTGTGCACACAGGGCAGATGTCTCTGCGGTGACATAGATTTTAAATAACTACCTGATTGGACTTTGTTTTTTTTTAAATAGAATTGCATAAGTTTTACCATCTCAAGTAAATTTAATTATTTAACCTTTTATGGTCGCACAAAGTAATGTGTAGGTCCTATGTACTCACGACTCCCCGAGATACTTAATTGTGATTATTACAACAGTCTGTTCCTAACAGACAAGGCGCCCAACTTATTATTATTATTATATTACAAAATATATTGTATCTGAGCTAGTCCAGGGATTGTAACTTTAAATTGAAGGGATAAATACAAATTCTTAACCGCTAATATATCTTTTATTAAATCTCCCATCATTAACTACACAATCCTAAATAAGAAACGTTACACATTAATACCTTACACGACTTGTAGTTAAAAAATAATAAATAATCGAACTATGGTTAGGCCACGCAACAGTCTTTTCTGTTGCACCATTGGGTATGGTCCATCCGAGTAAGTACCACGACCTCACGAAAGACCGGCGTGAAATGGAAGTGTTCCCATACTTCTTCGTTTCGTCTGGTGGTAGCTGGGGCCCACTTTAGTAAAACGTGGCAACGCATCTGCAACCCACTACAAATGTCAGTTGGTAGCTGTTATCACTTAACACTCACATCGGGTGAACTGCCAGCTTTTTTGATAATTCTCACATAAAAAAGGCAATTATTTTTGACTGTTGTATCTGATTGGACATCGGAAAGATTAAGATGTGTTACTTCCACTCAATTGTAATAACTTATACATACATTTAGGTGACATCATCCCCCCCCCCCCCGCCACTAAGTAGAATAGTTCGAAAACAGAGACAAGGTTCTAAATTTATTTATGTCTTCGTGACAGATGTCTAGATGAAGAAATGTACTTATTACCCGTCTGCGGGTCGCCAAAGGAGTTTGTCCCTTCGTGGCACTTTAGAGACCAAACATGTGGGCTGGTTTTCTTGATTTTACGCCAATCATATCGTATTAATCTTTCGTGTGTTAATAAAGACACGACAGTATTCATTTTTACTGTGGTAGGGCCGCGCAACACTCTTCGCTGTTGCACGAATGGGTAGGTCCGTCCGGCGAAGTATCACGACCTCATATAAGACCGGTATGAAGTAGAAGTGTTATATTTCTCGGTTTCGTCTGGTGAGTAAGGTAAGTAGGGCTAGCAAGCTAGGGCTAAAAGATGCTTAAGACTTCCCATCAGTTGTACCGCCTGCTCGCTTGCCATCTTTTCACATAAAATAATCAAAATTCAATATGGCCCCATATTGCTTTATAAGGGTATAGAACAATTTATATTCAAACAGTATAGTTTAAAACTATTGCAGTAAGAATCTTGGAATATCAAACTCTACTTAAAAATGCACTTAGCTGTAAAAAACTTTCAAAAAACCTAAATAAATAACCGAAAATACTACGATACATTATCGTGTCTAAGCAAATGTGCAAAATGGAGCGAACTTTAACAAAACGCCCAAAACTTACTATGCGAGTAATTTTATACGAAGTGTACTACACTTGGAAGAACTTATAACACAATTTGTCTGCAAAATGTCCTCAAGTTTTCACCGAAAGAATAAAAAAATTTCCGCGAAGAAAAAGCGTCAACTTGAAAGAAACCTTGTCTTTGAATTCATATACGATACGACGATGAAAAAAGGGATGTACTTATAAAATGGAAACGGAAGTTTTTGTTTTCCTGTCCCCTATATCAATTTCGCACCTAATAATTTAATGGTAAACAGAAATTGAGCAATAAAAACCTTTTTCACAAAAAAAAAGAAGTGACTTCAAAATACTCCATGACCACTAAAAATATAAATATAAAAAATACTAAATGTAATATAATCAAATCATGAAAATCTAACCTTTCCTAACCTACCTAACCTCTAACAAAATTTAACAATTTTTGTAGTGGTTTTAATTGAACTGGTTATATTACTTAAGGAGGTTGTATGAATTGAACACCTAGCAGTGTAACATGATGATAACCAGACACATAATATAATTACTGCGTGAAAAGATCCGTTAAACTTTGACTTTGTGAGAACTAATTATGAGCAGTTTTTATTCAAAAATATTCTTCGTTAACTTCACAAAATATAATTCGCAAAAATATATAGGCATTTCATAAGTTACAACAATCTACATTTTTTTTGCATGTTTATACTTGTATACATTTATACGGATATACAACGGGAGGAATAACTGTTTATGTTTAGGTGCGCGCGGGCGTGCGTGCGTGTGCGTGTAATAGTGAAATGACTTATATTTTTCCACTTGTCATTTCATTAATATGTATTTACACTCCTAATAATAATACTTGAATATGGTATAAAATTGTAAGCAACCTCTACTAAAATCCTAATTATGTTAAGGCCTAAGAAGATAGATTCCTAAATTTAATAGGAGGAGAATTCTAATAGGAGGTCTTTATATCCCCTCCTTAACCCCATAAATTTCCATTATTCAAAGATGGACATACTGAATTCTACTTATTCCATAAAGCCAGCATAACCTTATCTTGTATTATTATTCACAGCCATTGCGTAAGTACGGGACATCCGAACGGAAAATCAATCCTACATCTAATTTACATACACTACATATTGACACACTCTATTATACCTATTACCTGTATATGATTAAATATATTTATAAACTTACATTATTTTATTATTAGAATTTTATATACCGGCACTTATGTGCCGTATATAAAATTCTAATTCGTAAAAAAGTCCTATATATACTATATCGGTTTCAACAAAGAAAGTTTAAGAGTTTAAGACGTCGTTACCACAACGTAAAAAGATTTTATTTCCTCACTTTTTTCCTCACCTTTGGGTGCGAAGGTAGAGCCTTGTAAATGTAAATAATTCAGCTTGTCAATGTTGTTTGCTTTGTATTAAACTTGTTGTAATCGGATTTCCCCAACATATATAAATATTAGTACCTGGAGGACCGAGCTTTGCTCGGTTTATTTTGGTAAATCGTGTATTTTCGAAATAAAAAAATAAAAAAAAGAAAGCAATGATCTGGTATAGAAAAAAAAGTTAAAAAAATAAGTGTGTAAATGATCGTGATACGAACCGCGGCCGTCTGTGTCGATTACCGACCGAGATATTATAAAATTTTTTGCGGCGAAATTTTATATATATATATATATATACATATATATATATATATATATATATATATATATATATATATATACAGCGTGTCGTTACCATCGCGACAATAAATGAACACACGTCTAACGCTACTTGCCAATAATCATAAAAAATATTAACGTTAAACAAAATCCATAATGAAAAAAAAAATATTTTTCAAACAAAGTAATTAAGTAAAAAGGAAACAAAATTTGTAACATCCTATACAACTCGCGCCACAGCGTCGCATCACAAGCCTCTCCTTCTAACAGTATGTTTTGTCTCTTTTAAATTCATTCAACCCATTCATATGCTTTGTGACCTTTACAAATGAACTTTACGTTACAGTTTTATAGGTAAGGGTGTTCCTATACAACTCGCGCCACAGCGTCGCATCACAAGCCTCTCCTTCTAACAGTATGTTTTGTCTCTTTTAAATTCATTCAACCCATTCATATGCTTTGTGACCTTTACAAATGAACTTTACGTTACAGTTTTATAGGTAAGGTGTTCTAAAATTGTTTGTTTTGAAAAATTTTATAACTCAGTAAATATTGATGTTTGAAGAATATAAATGTTTAATACAATTTTAAAAAGTGATCCTCTACATGTGTGTTCATTTATTGTCGCGGTGGTAACGACACGCTGTATATGAATTGCTCGTTTAAAGGATAAGATTGGGTACAGTAATAATTATATTTATGAACATAACACATAAAGTTCATACTATGTAGTACGTTAAATAAAATATGCGTTTTTAGGGTTCCGTACCCTAAGGGTAAATAATATTACTAAGACTCCGCTATCTGTTTCCGCACCAATCATTTTTATCTTTATTTCATTCTTAACATTTTCAGGTGCCAAATGATCTAATTTAACAACAAAGTTACATAATGAAATACATTAACAATACCAAATATAGATTTAAATAGAAATGAATAACAAAATCAAAACTGAATTAATAATAACTGAATGTTAGTAAGCATTCTCAAGTACGAAACCGTATATGATTCTACTCTGAAGTACGGGGCGCTTGGTAGAAAATGAAATCGCTTAAGTGATTCTTTTTTATTCACATCAGTGCAATCTGTATAGGGGTCTCGTTTTGGTGCTAGCTAGATGCTTCATACTTATGATTATATTTAATATTATTATATTTTTTTTTTATTTATGCTTTATTGAAAACACTTCAAAAGGGTTACAAAGGGCGGACATAATGCCTATTGGCATTCTCGACCAGTCAGCCCGGGGCCTCACGCCCCGGGTGGACCGAAATCGTGGTAGGTGCAATAAATAAAATTGCATAATAAATGTATGTGACTTAAATAATAATATATGCATTGCTTTTATTATTTTTCTGACAAAATTTTAAACTGTAGTACTTATGCAGTTATTCATACGAGTGTACGCGGTGAGGTTGCTCATGTCTTTACAGTATAATATGATAAGAAAGTGTGATTTTGGTTTGGTGATTTAAAAGCTTGTCATCCCCTGGAAAAAAACAGAAGAGAGTTGTATAGCAGTGGCGAGGGTCGAGGACTCGTGTTGGGGTTCGAATCCTACTGGGGCACTAGTCTTATGTTTTTAGTGAGTCTCAGTCTGACGTTTGGGAACCTTTATTCATTTATTTTTAAGTGGGAAAAAATCTCCTGCCACCGAATCAAGGGAGGAGCAGGGGTATGTGTGAGTCCCTGTCAGAAACGGGGTCCCACTGAAAAACCCACGTTGCACCTGTCACTGTCGCATCGGCCGGGGACACGGGAACACGTAGACGCAATCTTCCGCGGCAACTCAATCCTCTTTGGAACCTAGAGAAAGATTGATTTACCTTATATTAACCTGATAAACTCTGTGAAACTATGAAATGTATGTGATTCTCTACTCCTTGGCATTTAAAAGATTTTGCATTATATTATTAAGGGGTTGCCACAGGAAAATGATTGTAGACATAGTCTAAATAACAGCTTGTATATCCTTACAAATAATAATTATGTACCTTTGTACAATACCGACAAAATGAAAATTCACTTAATTCACATAAATAATATAATAAATAATAAATCAAATAGTTTGACATATGATAGGTACAACCTATCCAATTATTTTATAAGACAGATAGCTCATGTGCTATCATATTGTATTTTTTTTAACCAAGCCAAATTATTGGCTAACCATTCTGCTGTTTCTATTGAACAGCAAGGAGATATGACTAAAAAAAATTTGGAATTTGTTCCAATTAATTTAAATTAAATAACAAGACAACGGAGGCAATCTCAGGCACATTAATTATAAATAATTTGAATTATTGTAATAATTTAATGAATTGTCCAAGAATATTAACCAAAAATATAAATTATAAAAATGGCAATAATTGTATAAGCCTGGTGCATCAAAACATCCAAGGAATGCTAAATAAAGATCTTGAAATTGAGTTATTCTTAAACAGCAATAATATTGACATTTTATGTATTACTGAACATTGGCTCTTGGATTATCAATTTATGTTTAACTTCAGATGTCACCAGGTTGCTAGCCTGTTCAGCAGAGAAAAAGCTATACGTGGTGGCTCTCTAATACTTATCAATAATGCTGTGAAATTTAAAAACCGTAAAGATATTGTGAGCCTCTCTGTTGAGCAGACTATTGAAATAGCCTGTGCAGAGCTTGAGCATTTCATTGTTGTATGCGTATACAAACCTCCTAGTGCGTTATATGAATCATTCGAAAATAGATTGGAAGAAATATTATTGAAATTATCTGAATCTAATAAATTTATGATTGTCTGTGATGACTTTAACATAAATCTTCTAGAAAATTCTACCACCACTATTAGATTCAGATCATTGTTAAATTCATATAACCTTTCTAACCTATTTTATGAACCAACTAGAATCACTACTTCTTCGGCAACTTGTATAGACAATATATTTACAAATTATGAACCAATCGATAAGTCAATTATTAATATGTTAAATTCAGACCATTGTGGACAACTTGCAATTTTTAAATTATATAAAAAAAAGTAGTGATGATAAATTACAAAAAATAATGTTTGTTCCTGTAAATAGAACTCGTATTGAGAAGTTTAGAAGTAATATAACAAAAAGCTGACATATTTACCTTATAATGACAGTCCAGATGCGCTTTACAACACATTATTTAAATTAATTATAACTGAATTTAATGCTATATTTACTTCTAAGACAGTCAATCGTAAAAGCTCTGCAGTTTTCAATGATTGGGCAACAGTCGGAATTCATAAGAGTAGGCGTAGACTGTATGAACTGTATAATGAAAGGACATTCAATCACAGTAATTCTTTTGTAGCTTATGTTAGCGCCTATTCTAAAATATTTAAAAAAGTTTGTTATCTGGCTAAATCAATATTTATTAAAAATAAAATAAAAAGCGCATCTGATAAAATCAAAATGACGTGGAATATAATAAATAGTGAAACGGGTAGACTTACGAAGCGCAACTCTGACTTAACCTTAACTGATGGTATTAATACTATTCAATCTAATCAGGAGGTTGCCAATTTTTTCGAGAAATTTTTTGCTGACATTCCTGTTTCTACAACTAAGTCACTTCTCTCTTCTCCGACAATTGCCGAATCATTACTTAAGAAAAATGTTATGGAATGTAAAGAAAACTTTAAGTTTACTACTGTTAATAAGAACGATATCATAAAAACATTCAAATCTCTAGATATTAAAAGAACTGCTGATCTATGGGGGATCTCTGTCAAGGTGATCAGTTCTATAATTGATGTAGTCTCACCTTACTTAGCAACTATTTTTAATATTTGTATTCAACGTGGCGAGTTTCCTGACCTTATGAAACATAGTAAGATTATTCCGGTGTTCAAATCTGGTAGTACTTCTGACCCCAGCAATTTTAGACCTATTTCAGTACTACCGACTCTTAGTAAAATTTTTGAAAAAATTATTTTGAATCAAATGTTACTCCATTTTAGTACACATAAATTGCTGCATAACAAGCAATATGGATTTACTAGGGGTCGCTCAACAACAGATGCGGGTATCCAGCTTGTGAAGAATATTTTTGAAGCCTGGGAAGAGTCACAGGATGCCTTAGGTATATTCTGTGACTTAACTAAAGCATTTGATTGTGTACAGCATGACACTCTGGTCAGGAAACTAAACCACTATGGTATAAGAGATGCCGCACTCAATCTTCTGACATCGTACTTGAGCTATCGTGTTCAGAGAGTTGACGTGAATGGCAAGAGATCTCCCGGGGCCCTGGTAAGTATGGGGGTTCCACAGGGATCTATTCTGGGGCCTTTTCTCTTCCTCATCTACATAAATGACCTGCCCTATCTTGTAAATAATGATCATGAGATAGTATTGTTTGCTGATGATACTTCTTTAATTTTTAAAGTTAAACGACATTCTTCAAATTATGACGACGTTAACAATACTCTCTCCACTGTAGTGCATTGGTTTAGTGCTAACAACTTAATGTTGAATAGTAAAAAAAACGAAATGTATTAAATTTACAACTCCCAACGTAAAAAGTGTAAAAACTGATGTACTTTTACATGGGGAAGCGTTAGACCTCATTGACTCGACTGTATTTCTTGGCATAACCGTAGATGCCAAATTGCAGTGGGGCCCCCATATTAATAAACTGTCGAGTAGACTTAGCTCAGCAGTCTTTGCAGTCAAAAAAATTAGACAGTTGACTGATGTGGATACGGCTCGTCTGGTATATTTTAGCTATTTCCACAGTATAATGTCTTATGGCATTCTACTTTGGGGAAATTCAGCCGACATAAATACTATTTTCATCCTGCAAAAGAGAGCTATTCGAGCGGTTTATAACCTGGGCCCCAAAGACTCACTAAGAAACCTGTTTAAAGAAATAAAAATATTGACTGTAGCTTCTCAGTACATACTTGCTAATGTTATGTATGTCCACAAAAATAAGAATGACTTTTCAAAATTTAGTAATGTGCATGATGTAAATACTAGGAACAAGCATAAATTAGTTCTACCCTCAACTAGATTGCGTAGAATAAGTAAATCTTTTATGGGACAATGTATACGCTTTTACAACAAAATCCCAGAAAACGTTCAAAATGAATCTGTTGCTAAATTCAAAAAACTTGTAAAGGAACGTTTGTGTGTTAATGGCTATTATAGTATTAGTGATTATATGAATGATAACACACTCTGGAAATGAATTGATCGCTCCAGGCTCTTTCAAGTGGAGTTTAATAGGAGTCTAATAATTGTACACATATTTGTAACTTTTTTGGCAAGTAAAAAAAAAAAAATAATGTCCCGCTGAGTTTCTTACGCCGGTTCTTCTCAGGTCAGTGGCTTACCTTCCGAACCGGTGGTAGAGTTTTTTGACTATCAATAAGTAAGTGAATGCTTCTATATTGAATAAAGATATTTGACTTTGACTTTGACTTTGACTATGTGCTACCGTAATACGAAATAATTATATCCTTATCCTTACTTCCTTACTTAATATTATAAACGTGAAAGTTTGTATGTAGGATGGATGTTTGTTACTCTTTCACGCAAATACTACTGAATGGATTTTAATGAAACTTTACAATAATATAACTTATACATCAGAATAAGACATAGGCTATAATTTATATACATAGTTTATGTATTATCTGTCTTTTTATCTGAATGTTACGCCTTTAGCCTATTCTACGCAGACGTAGTAGCGGGCAGCAGCTAGTAATATATAACTCTCGTAACAGAATACTTTAAATCAGCCTTCTTCACTTTAACAGTTTAAAATTCTAATTTATTTGTAGACAGTGAACTGCTAGGCTAGTTATTTAAATGTCGGCCATATATCTTATCCTTTAAACGAGCAATTCTTGTATATATATATATTATCGGAATCTCGGAAACGGCTCCAGCGATTTTCATGACATTTAGTATGTGCGTAGATTCGGGGGCGATAAATCGATCTAGCTAGGTTTCAGTTTTAGAAAATGTCCTTTTATCCCAGTTTTCAGGGAATGAAAAATATCATTCGAATACGACGGTAAATTTCACGGAAAAAAAAATGTTATAATAGCTCGGTTTCGGGCGGCCCCGAAACAGAAGGCCGTGGTTCGTGTCACGATCATTTACACATTTATTTTTTTACTTTTTTTTCGATTCCAGATCATTGCTTTCTTTATCTTTTGGCTGTTACAGTAATGTATCTCTAATCGCACTCGCTTTTAATAAAATCCAATACACTCTAGCAACGTCAGCTCAATTACTTATCAAGTCCTTAGCAGTTAAAAAGTTAAAACTTTTGAGGAAACCTGTATATTTTCGAAATAATAACCTAAAATAGTTCGAAAATATTTTACGTCCGTCAATCCGCAGTGGGACTTATATATAATATGTTACTTTACATTCATTAGCAAAAGAGCATCCTCAATTTTATTATTTCAGCCAGCCAAATTATACACTGCAATAACTCTGAACGAACCCTGCTCAAAGAATCACAATACCCTTGACTAAACGATATTATTTTCATACATTTTCATTGTTTTGAATATTGTGTTATTTTCATTAAAGACAGTTGAAGTATCAAAATTACAGATATTTAACGTATCGCAAGCCATTTCAGCGTCACTAGAGTCGGAATAGACATTAAAAGCGGCTAAAAAACATTCGCCTTCTGAATATATGCATGTTTTCCAGCAGACATAAATATTCGATGACAAGACCGGAGTACGAGTATGTTACCTGACAGAAGCAGTAAGCGTAAATATTATAGTTGTTACGAGCGAACGCACAACTAGCGCAATTCCCTCGGATATTTTTCATGGCCTCTATTATTAAAACTCGTATAAATTTGTCGCTGCTGTCATCTTGGAATGATTTAAATTTTATTATGCCTTCTTCAAACGTAAACGTTTTAATAAATGCCAAGTTCAGGTAAGTTACTTATTTTTGCGTATTTCTTAACATCGTAGATGACACGAAAAACACTAAAGAAAGTTTAAAACTGAAATGGAATTGAAAAATCACTTCAAAATTAGTAAATTTATACTACTTCAATATTAGTAAATATATCATCCATACATCGATATAGTATTTATAGATAAAGCAAATCGCTAGTCATTATACGTATGTATGTATGTACATATAAATCCAAGGTTTTAACATGCGGGTTATAGATGGATGCAGGTGGCAGTGTGGTAGTATTTGACTGGTAGTATTTGACTTGATAGGCGAGTGTAATACTCCTATGTTGAATAAAGACATTTGACTTTGATTTTGATTTTTGATTCGACCCCATGTATATCATTGCCACCCTTACTTGTGCATAAAATATGAAGTCAATTATCAATTCTGTATTTTTATTTCGCTGACAACATATTGAAAAAATATACGAAATTTCACTTTTTAAATTGAGACGAATGCAATGACAGCTTATGTAAATCCGCTGTAGAACGTGTTAAATAATTAGACGTATATATTTAAGTACCCTCAAAAACATTAACCTCTTCCGGCAGTCAAGTAGAACTGACAACTGACAGACTTCATAATGTAATTTAAAGTAGAAATATATGAAGGTAATTTAATTCATGCCATCTAGTTTTTCTAAAGTGAACATGTACTGTTAAATCGTATTTTTGCTTGTAAAAGATAGCGGATGACAAATTCACTTGATTAGGTCCGTAGAGATTGCCAGCTTAAACTTATTCAATGTATCGGAATCAGTACAGCCTAGACTTTCGAAACTATCGTCTACCAGTTTTAAAAGAAAATCTATTTCTTTGGTTCACTGAAAATTTCTAAAACATCTATATAAAAGTGTGTCAAGTTTCTAAATCTTAATTCAAATATTTTAAAACTAGAGATCTTCATTAATAGTCTCTATATGTGATTCATAAACAGTAAGTGAGTGGGCAGTACTTTGTGTACATGACTGTCATTTTTGTGAAATATCCCATCAAACAGAAATTATTATTAGGACACCGTACGTGTTTGTAAAGGAAAGAATTTAAAAGATCTCGTTTGCTCTAGATTATATCTTACTTGACTGAGTCGCTTCACTTCGTGGTTACAAGCTATCTGAAATGAACCCGTTTCTTTAAAATCAATTATCATTATTATAATAAGCCCCTCCCTCAGTACAGAACAAAAGCCTTTGTACATGTATCTTTGGTGCTAATCTTTTTTTACTTTTTGTTTCTCTCCAAGAATATTTAAAACATGTCCAGTATATTGCGTCCACAAAAACAACATCGAATCTAATTTATTAGTTTCATAATTCATCCCGTGTTTAGCAATAACGCTCATCGTAAATAACATTTTCCGCTATATTAGAATCATTTCTTCGATATATATGTTATATATATTTAAATTTAAATACAGTACACTAGTACCTCGATGTTGAATTACAGTAATATGTATATTATACAATAACATTAATATAATAACATAACAATTATTAACGTTACCATAAGTTCTATTAGTGATGAATTATTACTCATTTAACTATCCGAGTTAAATGTTTGCTTCAACCTGGTAGTGTAAGATATACACATACTGGTATAATAAAAAAGCAGTCAGCTCATGTGTGCTGTTCCTACACCAGACAGATAGTTTTAGAGTACGGTCTAGAGGTACTCGCCTCGAATCTAACTGCAAGTCCTTTTACAATCACAGACGCAGACAGAATCCTAAATCACAGGTTTGTTTAAATGATTTTCACTCAAGCAATAATTTTTTTTATGCGAAAAGTTACCAAACACCTGATGTTAAGTGAATACCGCCACCCATGGACATCTGCTACACCCGAGGGTTACAGATGCGTTGACACACTTTTGAAAATTGGGCTCCGGCTACCTCACTCACCAAACGAAACGCGAAAGTATTTGTCATATTTTCACTTTACGCTGGTCTTATGTGAGGTCGTGGTACTTACCAGGACGGGCCTGCCCAATATTTAAAAAAAATTGTTAGTCATATGAAAATTTTATTAACGTTTCAAGTTGTTGCTTTAAGTACATGTCAACTAAACTCGCTACTTTGTATCATAATGAAATTTCCTGGCAATGTTCCACACGGCCGCGTCTTTTGTCATTTAAACTACTTATAAATACACTGAACCTCTATTAAAATTTTAATAAATTCTATATTTTATATAAAAAAATCTATTTAATATTAATAGAAGACAAATTATAAGGATTTTATACACATGCTTTACTAACTCGAAGACAGGATTTTTTTGGGTAAAACTGATTATAACAATGTATTTCAACTCTTATTTCTTTTATAGCGCTAATATATGTGCACTTAAATGAGACGACAAATTTGTAGAAAAAGTAGACTTAAATATATTCGCCCCTACGGGTAATCCGGAAGGTGGGTTCTATTCCCGCAGTGGTGTCGTTTCGTTCTTTTTTATATGTTTTATTTATTACATGAGGAAAATGTCAAATCGTTGACAATTGAACCGGAAATGGGTTACTTCATCATTTTCAACTTTTTCTCTAAATTTAAGTTAAACATATAATATGTTATTTGATATGATATTGATTAATTACTAAACATATATATATTTTATACAGTATATTAATAATTTATGTGTAGGGATCTAATTAAATATGAAGTATTATAAAAAATGGCGAAGGATTTGATTTCGAAACATAAAAATACAAAAGCCTAAATTTGAACTTGGAATTTCTTACCAAACATCAGATATTTGAGATTTGATCTCCAGTTTGACAAATCGCCAATTTGTTATATTATAAGGACCTTATATAAAATGTAGCTTTCATGAAACGATCAAGAAAAATTCAGTTCATTGTTATCACAGTCATATTTTGTCAATAAGTCAATAAATGGATGGTTCTTATCAAAACGAGAACCTCCATATAGGCTTTTAATTCTTTCCAACTCGTTCTAAAAGCTGGAGGTTCACTCATATAAACGGCACCTTTTACATGTGTTGGTAAAAAGCCATTAATACTTCTTTTTGTTTGTCAATATTGTATCCAGTTTTCAAGGAAAAAGAGAAGGGTATCAGCGCGTGTTTATTTTACAGCGAAATACAGTCGTAAGATCACATCAAGAGTAATAAATATTAAATAAATACACTTTTATATATTTAGATACAAAAATAGGAAAAAACTATTTAAAAATTAATAACTGTAACTACTACCCTGTCGTAAAATGCACAAACGTGTAATTTTTCCCCTGTGCTAGAACTCTTTGTTTGTGAATATCCATGAACGGTTTAATTCGACCAACTTCATCATGTCGCTTTTTGGCTGTAGAAGAAAAGAAGAAGAATAACTACAAAATTTTAAATCAATCACACATAAACAGAGCAATAGTTTTGACAAAAGATGACTAAGTTCTTAAACGTCAGAATATTTACGGATATGCTTAACAGTTATAAGGAAATTAATGTCAAAAACTGATTTTTTGTAGTTAGTAGGTATTATATATATATATATATATATCGTGATGAGTCAATTAACGCTGAAATATATATTATTTCAGCGTTAATTGACTCATCACGATATCTCTGGACCCATAAGGCGTAGA
>CAKOGK010000177.1:7500-14668 GCA_933534255.1 Iphiclides podalirius | reverse complement strand
ATAGTAGTACGGGACTTAATATATTCACTGACGGAAGCAAGATAGAGGGGAAGGTTGGCGCAGCGCTATCCATAAGAGATGGCGCTGTGGAAATCAGAACCAAAAAACTAAAGCTGGGAGATTTTTGCACCGTCTACCAGGCGGAATTACTGGCCCTGTTGGAGGCCACCAGAGTGGCGCTAAAGGACTCCGCACGAAGCTGCAAAATCTTCAGCGACTCAAGATCTGCCCTGGATACCATCCATCGCGCTGACACCCTCCACTCCCATGGCAATAGAGGCGAGGGAAAATATAGCTAGTCTGAGAAAACGGGGCGGTTCTCTCATCCTCTATTGGATAAAAGCCCACATGGGAGTGGAGGGTAACGAAAGGGCAGACTTCCTTGCAAAGGAAGCCGCACGGAAAATCAAAGTACGACCCGGATTATGACAAGTGCCCGGTTTTCATTCGTCAAGAGACAAATCCGTCAGGAGTCTATTGACGAATGGAACCGGAGATACCAGGAAGAATCAACTGCCTCGACCACAAAAATATTCTTACCCAATGTGGTAGGACGCATACCAGGTGGTGAGAAAAATAGAAATGGACTCATTCCTCGTCCAAGCGCTCACAGGCCACGGCGCTTTCGCAGCATATCTGCACCGCTTTAAGTGCAAGGGGAGCCCAGCATGCGACTGCGATACGGAAGTCGAACAGACAGCTGTACATCTGCTGGTAGAATGTCCGGCCTACGCGACCGAGCGAGTGGACCTTGAACTTAGGCTAAAAACAAAAATGACCGTAACTAACTTAGCTGAAATATTAAGAAATAAAAGCACTAGAGGGCCTTTTGTACAATATTGTAATAAAATAGTTAAATCAGCGAAATACAAAAACAGATAGAAATGTAAAAGGGGATTTGCGACATATACTTAAAAGTATATTTCACAAACCCCGCTCTAATTAAGATAAGGTATATAATAAACGTTAAGTGTACAAACTGTAATAGAATAAAGTAAGAATTGAAAAGCAGAATAAATTGTAATACTAAGTAAAAATATGTAGAATGTTTAAGAATATATTAGTGTAACGTGCAATAGATATATATATAATGTAATTTAGAATAGTAAGAAAAGATAAAGCTAAGTAACTTGGTAATGTAAGGTAGGAAATTGTATTGTATAGTTTGTAATAGTAGTGTCATAACAGTGTGTGTAAAAATAGAAGTAAGTTAAGTAGTACTGTAAAAGAATAGCAATAGTAGTTTTAAACATAGAAATATAAAATAAAAATGTATTAAGTTTAAGGGACCAGTGTAAACAAAAAATCTTAAAAGAACATACAAAAAAAGAGCTGCCAAGGGCCCTGACCTCCCATGTCAGGGGAATCAGTATAAAAAAAAAAAAAAAAAAAAAAAAAAAAAAACCTAACCTAACCTAACCTAACCTAACCTAACCTAACCTAACCTAACCTAACCTAACCTAACCTAACCTAACCTAAACCTAACCTAACCTAACCTAACCTAACCTAACCTAACCTAACCTAACCTAACCTAACCTAACCTAACCTAACCTAACCTAACCTAACCTAACCTAACCTAACCTAACCTAACCTAACCTAACCTAACCTAACCTAACCTAACCTAACCTAACCTAACCTAACCTAACCTAACCTAACCTAACCTAACCTCTAACCTAACCTAACCTAACCTAACCTCCCTCGAAATGGAAAGAGGCGGTGGTGGTATTTTTGCGGAAGCCGGGAAAAGAGGACTACACGCACCCCAAGTCATACAGACCAATTGGTCTTCTGCCAGTCCTGGGTAAGATAGTGGAAAAAATGTTAATGAGGAGGATTCGATGGCATACCGTACCGGCCATCAGCAGAAAACAATACGGCTTTCTGCCGCAACGCGGCGCCGAGGACGCCCTCTATGACTTGATGAAATTATTAAAGCAAGAACTAAGAAAAAAGAAACTCATTGTACTCATTTCATTAGACATAGAGGGTGCCTTCGACAATGCATGGTGGCCGGCAATAAGATGCAGGCTGGCGGAGACAAAATGCCCGGTGAACCTGAGGCGTATGGTCGATTGCTATCTGAAGGATAGGACGGTACGAGTCAGGTATGCTGGAGCAGAATGGCATAAAAGGACCACAAAGGGGTGCGTGCAGGGCTCTATAGGCGGTCCCACGCTTTGGAACCTGCTACTGAACCCGCTTCTGGAGGAGTTGAGCGGAAGGGGGGAGTATTGTCAGGCGTTCGCAGACGATGTCGCGCTGGTGATTTCCGGAGATACAGCCCTTGAAATACAGGAACGGGCAAACATTATCCTTGCCCAGGTTCAGAGCTGGGGTGTTAAAAATAAGCTCAAATTTGCGCCACACAAAACACAGGCAATGTTAATAACCAATAAACTGAAACATGACACCCCATCTCTGCGCATGGGTGGGGAGAATATCAAAATGTCGCAGGAAATAAAAATTTTGGGCCTTACAATAGACGCCAAATTGACGTTCAATAGTCATATAAAGAACGTCTGCTGTAAGGCTCAGAATATATATAAGCAGTTATCTAAGGCGGCAAAAATAAGTTGGGGGCTGAACCCGGAGATCGTCAGGGTAATATACACAGCAGTTATAGAACCGGTTATTCTATATGCGGCAAGCGCTTGGGCACCAGAGACCAATAAGGTCAAAGCGAAAAAACAACTAAATCTGGTGCAACGCGGCTTCGTGCAGAAGATCGTCAAGGCGTACAGAACCGTATCCTTGAACTCGGTTCTTATACTCGCCGGGTTGCTTCCTCTAGACCTTAGGGTCCGGGAAGCAGCCTCACTTTATGAGATAAAGAGAGGTCATTCCCGGCGAATCATAGGGGACCGGGACTTGGAACGGCCCGTCGCCTTTGCCAAAACATCACACCCGGCAAAGCAAACAGGATTGGAATTCATATGTCTGGCGGACGGTGCAGAGAGGCCCCAACAGCTAAGAACCGCAGACCGGAACATTTTTACGGACGGGAGCAAAATTGATGGGAAAGTTGGCGCAGCACTATCCATATGGGATGGTGATGCGGAAATAAGTAACAAAAAACTTAAGTTGGGTAATTTCTGCACCGTTTACCAGGCGGAATTACTAGCCCTGTTAGAAGCCACGAAAGTGGCGACTAGGGAACCTGCACGAAGCTGCAACATTTACAGCGACTCTATATCTGCTCTGATCACCATCAGTCGCGGCGATTCCCTTCACCCCATGGCGGTAGAGGCAAGGGAAAACATCGCAAACCTGAAAAATCAGGGCGGTACCCTTGCCCTCTATTGGGTAAAAGCACACGTGGGAGTGGAGGGAAACGAAAGAGCAGATGAATTAGCAAAGGAAGCCGCATTACGATGTAAAAAACGACCGGACTACGACGTATGTCCGGTCTCGTTCGTCAAGAGACAAATCCGTCAGGAGTCTGTTGAGGAATGGAACCGGAGGTACAAAGAGGGAGAAACCGCAAAGACAACAAAGCTGTTCCTGCCCGACGCGGAAAACGCATACCACATTGTCCGCAAAATACAAATGGACCCTCTATTGGTACAGGCGCTGACAGGTCATGGCGGATTTGCGGATTATCTGCACCGGTTTCATTGCAGGGATAGTCCTGAATGTGATTGCGGTGCGGAGGAGTCGCAAAGTATTACTCATTTAATAGTAAACTGTCCGGTATTCGGCAAAGAAAGAGCCTACCTCGAAGTAAAAACAGAAACGAAAATCGAAACAAGTGCACTATGTGAACTTATAAATCAGAAAAATACCAGAGACGACTTCTTAGCTTTTTGTAAATACATTGTAACCAAAATAAAGATCAAAAATAAATAGAATATAATATACCATCGCATATTAAAAACAACCAACGCTCTTGCTCACAACCTAGAATGGCGCACAAAATAAGTAGGAAAACAGTTGTATTGACTTAATACTTTAGTGTATGAACCTCAATACCGGAAAAATATTAAGAAAAGTAAATAGTAAGAAAAACAATGTAAAGTAAGGTGTAAGTGGTCTAGCGTAAAATATAATCAAAGTAGAACATAAGCTCTCAAAACATTTAAGAGATTGTTAAAATGATAAAATAAATAGATAAAGATAGTTATATTAAATAGATAGTATATTAAACTAGAGTAAAGATGGTAACTAATTAAGTATTAATAAATATAAATTCAATTAGAAAATAAGATAGATGTAAGGAGGCTTATTAAAAATACAAATAAATGTAAATTGATCTTTAAAGTAAGGAAAGAAATAGAACGTAAGAATTACTGCAAAAAGGCAAAAAGAAATAATAAAATAAGTATGTAACAACTGTACTAAGTAGAATGTAAGCAAAAATTGTACACAACACACAACGTTGTTGAAAATGTATGTAGAAAATAAGAACAAAAATGTAATAGAAGTTAAGAATCACTGTAAAAAGCAAAAAGAATGAAGAAAATAAGTACCTATGTAATAAAGTTTATAAACTGAAAAGATACAAAAAGAAAGAAAGAAAACAAGGGCCCTGATCTCACATGTCAGGGGGGATAAGTAAAAAAAAAAAAAAAAAAAAAAAAAAAAAAAAAAAAAAAAAAAAAAACCTAAAACCTAACCTAACCTAACCTAACCTAACCTAACCTAACCTAACCTAACCTAACCTAACCTAACCTAACCTAACCTAACCTAACCTAACTATAACCTAACCTAACCTAACCTAACCTAACCTAACCTAACCTAACCTAACCTAACCTAACCTAACCTAACCTAACCTACTAACGACGACGTCGCCGGATCGGGTCGGAAGAAGCATTCTCCTCCCTCTCCCTTTCGGCGGCCTCCTTCTGTAAAACGACTATCTCGCAGAAGGAGGCCATCGCCCTCCACGCCGCCCTGCTGTCGACCATTGTTCTAAAGATGGCCGGCAGCGAGAGATCCGACCCGACGACGTCACGGAGCCGCCCTCGCGGCTCCTCCCACGCCGGGCATTCCGTCATCGTGTGCTGCGCCGTATCGTCGGCGCAGGCACAATGGTGGCACCTTTGGCTCGGTTCCCTCCCGATAGCGTGCAGGTAATGACCGAAGCATCCATGCCCAGTCATCACCTGCACCATCCGGAATGACAAACTGCCATTTCGGGAACCGATCCACTTCTCCAGGACAGGCCTAATGGCCTGTGCCACTCTATGTCCGGCAGTGGGAGCCGCCAAACGTTCCTGCCAGGTGCGCATCAAAATGATGCGCGCCTGGCGTCGCCACCTTGCGATTCGTTCGGTGGAAGACTTTATCGCCGCACCCCTTCGCCTCAGCGACTCGGCGATATACCTCCGCGAGGACTTTAGCCTCTAAGTCCCATGGTGGGGATCCCGCCAAAGCACACGCCGCCTCGCCGGCCACTGTGCGGTAGCCGCGTATAGCCCTGAGTGCCATGGCGCGCTGCGGTCGTCGCAGCAACGCTCTATTCGTGGCACTCAAGGCATCCACCCACACAGGAGCTCCGTAGAGGGCCATCGATCTGATGACCCCCATGTACAGGCGGCGGCAGACCGACCCTGGTCCCCCCACATTAGGCAAGAGGCGTCCAAGAGCAGCGGATGCCTTTAACAGATTAACCTAACCTAACCTAACCTAACCTAACCTAACCTAACCCAACCTAACCTAACCTAACCTAACCGGTGCAGCCTTAACCTGGTGGAACGACGGTAAGGAAACCCAACACGCCACCTTCAAGTTGGACTCCTTCTGCACAGTCTTCCAGTCGGAGCTACTCGCTCTATTACGGGCAACTCAGTTAGCTAAATTATCCACGGAAACAGTGGTAAACATCTTGAGTGACTCAAGATCCTCACTCGAGCTACTGAGTAACCCAAAGGTGAGTCATCCCCTAACACAAGAAATTCAAAAGTGTATAGGGGAAATCCAAAAACAAGGAAGAACCGTAAGATTGTTCTGGATAAGGGCACACATTGGCACACCCGGAAACGAGAGGGCGGACGAGCTAGCAAAAGCGGCGGCCTTACAGGACAGCGCAGAAATGGACTACGACAAAGTCCCTCTGTCATATGTCAAGAAAAAGATCAGGGAGGAAACTGTCTGCATTTGGCAGGACCGTTACGGAACCTCCGGTACCGCGTCGGTAACAAAAAAATTCCTTCCGAACATTGCTAACGCATACAAAGCAATGAGGAAGGTTAAACCGACGCCGACTTTGGTACAAATCTTGACGGGGCACGGTGGACATGCGGAGTACCTTCACAGATTTAGGCTAAAAGACAGCCCTAGCTGTGAATGCGACCCTGATGTCAGTGAGTCCATATTCCACATCTTGCTGGAATGCCCTCGCTTTACAAGGGCTCGTCTTAACCTCGAGTACAAACTAGGGATCTGCCTAAAATCCTCAGAACTTCACTCACTAATGGACGAGGAAACAACAAGGGAACTTTTCCTAAATTACGCCGCCGCAACAATCTATCAGACGGTAACAAAAAGGAACAAGACCATAGATGCACCCACCCAAACAATAAGCCAAAACGTAAGTCAGTCGAGTAACAGAGAGCAAATCAAAACCCAAAATCCAAGCCACCAAGCCACCATAAAAAGCCTGCTAGACAACGGAGTTGTGGGAAAACCGGGATTAAGGACCCGAGGAGTGGCGCTCTTCATGGACAACAACACTGAACGCCTAGGAATAAGCTTTTGTGTGGCCACTGGCAACAAATATATCTCCATCTCTCCCGGACTTGCATCCCTGCTGAATGGCAGCACGTTCAGAACGAGCATGAGACGCAAACACTATGACGCGTTGATGGAGGTGACTGTCGCAGACCAGAAGTGCCGAATACTAAGAACTAAAGGCAAAATCGTCTTGTTATTCGCATGGAAGGAGGACAAAACCCCATTCACACAAGCATGCTCACTGCTGTCACAGCTGGGAGGGAGGGAGAAGGACGAAGATACGGTCCCCCCGCGTTATAAGCGTGGACGCAATGCACGTCCTACATGAGGAAGGCATGGTGGCCGATCGCATCGGCTGTGTCAAAGCCTCAGAATGTCATGAGGTCGTCGTGTACGAGAACAGAGGAGAAAAAACCTCAACTATCTCCTCAAACACGACTTCACAGCTGCAGCCACTTATGTCGACTGCTGGGGACATCCCATTGCAAATCCAGAA
>CAKOGK010000177.1:0-2500 GCA_933534255.1 Iphiclides podalirius | reverse complement strand
GTATAAAATAATAGTTTTAAATTGGTCTTACTCCATCCATTTAGCTCTCGTCGTCGTCGTTTAGGCTGTTAGGAACCATCAAAATTAATTAAAACAATAACATACGTAATTATATTGACACATAAATTTCTTAAAATTTTAATATATTCATACCGTTTTCGCTCAGTTGGACAGGCACGGCTCTGGAACCGTCCCCAAGACACCGGGAATAATTTATTTCCGGAGAAAAAGTCAAAATTGTACTTACCTGTAGGTGCGGCTTTCGCAAGGGTAATTTATCGCACTTAATGTTTACCGTCTGCATCATAAAAATTTGCTGTTAAAAGTATAAAATAATAGTTTTAAATTGGTCTTACTCCATCCATTTAGCTCTCGTCGTCGTCGTTTAGGCTGTTAGGAACCATCAAAATTAATTAAAACAATAACATACGTAATTATATTGACACATAAATTTCTTAAAATTTTAATATATTCATACCGTTTTCGCTCAGTTGGACAGGCACGGCTCTGGAACCGTCCCCAAGACACCGGGAATAATTTATTTCCGGAGAAAAAGTCAAATTTTCGCCCGCCCGCCCTCCCGTTCTAGATTACTTAAGTAGACTTTATACCTGAGAAAATCTGAAATCGGAAATTCAATAAACTTTCTCCGGGATCTTGTCAGGCCCGACCTCAGTAGTCATCAAATCGAAAAATCTTTGAAAAGGGAGTATAAAAACGTACCAGGTGACGTCGTCAGGGAGCTGAATTGCAACAGCCTTATCTTATGACCTAAGGGATAAACGGGAAGACGACTTCCCCTATAGTTTTACAGTAAAATACAAGTCTAGTAAGACCCTTATATTATTATATGAGGATATATTGACAAATATAAAATTTATTTTAACATTAAACAATATTGATTGACACAGGCAGACACCTCTTATACCTATACATATAAGAGGACATATAAAACACTGTCATTTTTGACAATTATATTATATCCACACTTTTCCCACACAAAAAACACTTATATACTAATATACACTTTCCCCGCCAAAATGTTTGGGATCCGAACACCAAAGAAAAGGATTCAAGGAGGAGACATAGACCGAAGCCCACCACAAATTGTAGGTCCATCTCAGAAGGAACTACACGTCATAAGCAAAGTGCGGAGAAGCATTGGAGAGTGGGAAAAAGATGGGAAGGAATCGGATCCCGCAACTCAGGGACGGTTGACCAAGCAAATCCCGGTTGTCCGTACAAAGCCAATAGCTGGCTCTTCGACAAGTAGAACATCACTCGAAAGGGAAGGGGGCTCACCAGACAAGGTGGCTCCTAAGTACGCAGATAGAGTTGCTGAAGCTAGAGCCTGCTTGAATAAAGCCAAGCTCTACCTCAGCAATTCCAGAAACTTGCGTACGGACATAAAAAATGAGGTCACACAGGCAATCGACAGGCTCTACCAGCTGGTTAAGGAAGCGGAGGCAGAAAGGAGACAAAAAGAGGCAAGTGAGGGAAGAAACAACCAGGATAAACAGGATAAAGAGGAAAACCTAGAAATCAGGATGGAGAGGGAAAAAGAAATAGAAGTCAAAGATAAGTTAATAAAAAAGATTGAAGAACACGAGAAAGTCATTGAAGAAAACAGAAAAGACATGGCAAAACTAGGAGACATGTTAAAGGAACGGGAAACTAGGGAAGAAAAAATGACCTACGCCAAGGTGACAGCTGGGACGAGTGCAAACATACCACCGAAACAGGTGGCGACACACTCGGTAGTCATTACATCGACGGATGACATGGATACAGGGGACCAGGTGGTGGAAAAAATTAGGAAAGCAATAAATGCAAAAGAAGAGGGGTTAAGGATTGATCGTATACGGAAGGCGAAAGATAGAAGAGTAATTGTAGGATGTAGCAGCCAACAGGAAATTAAAAAGATTATGGACAGAATAAACGAGGAAGGGACACATCTTACCGCGGAAGAAATTAAAAATAAGGACCCACTGGTAGTTCTGAAAGACGTCATGAGCTACAACACCGATGACGACATATTACAGGCCCTTAAGAAGCAAAACCAACATCTTTTAGCTGGAGTGAGTGAGGAGGACCTGCGCATGGAGGTCAAGTACCGGAAAAGGACCAGGAACTCCCTCACCTCGCATATTGTACTTAAGGTGTCGCCACGGCTATGGAGGCTCATGACTGAAAATGAAATAGTCCATATTGATCTCCAAAGAGTGCGGGTGTCGGACCAATCTCCATTAATTCAATGCTCCAGGTGCCTGGGGTATGGGCACACAAAAAGACTCTGCACCGAGCAGATAGATACTTGCAGTCACTGCGGAGGCCCACACCTCAGGGTGGAGTGTCCAGATTGGATCGCGGGCGAAACACCTATATGCAAAAATTGCACCAAGGACAAGTACGAACGTAGGGACCACAACGCATTCAGCGCTGATTGTCCAGTTAGAAAAAAGTGGGATGCCTTGGCAAGATCATCCGTGGCATACTGCTA
>CAKOGK010000176.1:0-33822 GCA_933534255.1 Iphiclides podalirius | reverse complement strand
ATGCTAAATAAAAAGACTGTTCTGTAAAAGCTAAACGTGCCCCGGTTGGTAATCATCTCAGTAGGGAGGCGCGCTGATTGGAAAGAATGAGAGTTTTGGGGTTTTAACTTTTAAATAAAGATAAGTTATGGGATAAAGAACCACTGGCTTTTTACGTGACACTTAAAAAGCCAGTGTATTTATACTTTAACCCATAACTTAACTTTATTTATTACACACTATTGTCCGGTTCCTATATTCAACGAACGGCGGACGGCGGTTAGTTACATACTTTCGTAACTTTCATAACGACTATATATACTGTAGATTAAAGAAACGCTAGTAACTCACTTTCCATAGATAATGCAACGGCTCGTAAGGAAAACGCGTTTTGTTAATATAGGAACCGGACATACACGCCTTTATCTACAATGTCATCTTCACGGCGTTTATTTAGGTACAATATTGACGACTAGCATGAATCCAGGTAATTAGGTCATTTGTTTTTAAAAATATAACAGCACTTCGGGGAGCTGAAATCTGGGGCGCCGCCTTCGAGATTGCATCGCTTAACCGACTTCGATGCGAGAATGGGATCGTAAAAGAAATATGCATTTGGAATATTATTGAGTATGATTGCTCTCGCGGGTCCGAAAGTTTCAGTCGATTAAACATCGTGACTTACTGTCTGTGTACGCTCCGTGCTGCTATTGTTTACAAATTTTTACTCACGATATTTTTGAGTACTTCATTAAGAGAATTACGAGGTAACGGTAGTATTTCCATTAACATGGCACCAAGGCAAACGAGAAACACTCTCAAACCTCTCAGTACGGTAAAAAAGTGCACCTTCCTAGACGGATCGATCCTTGCAACTGTCCCTCTTTTACAGGCAATGGGATGGGAATCCATGACCCTGAGACGGCTGCCAATAGATCATGGGAGTCAAGTTAGCCAGTGCCAACCAGCAGCAATTCACACTGCTCCGAGGGTAAGAAAATGGAAATGGAGTGAAAAGTCTGTGATAATGATTGTTCCGTATTTTACGCCTTTTATGATACCATTGTTTATAATTAATATAAATAGCAATCCACTCACCAGACATTAGTAGGATTGCAGATGGGTTGCTAAAATGGATGGCCCTAAAACAAAATTCAGCTTTGGAAGCCACACGCAGGCACATACAAGACGTGTCTAAAGTCAGGTTCACCATTAACAGATGCGAGAAGGGGGACAGTAGTAGTAGTAGTCAGCGGTTCATCGGAATGATATTCAGGGTCTAACTCCTAACTCATCGTCAATCACATGTATTGTCTTGAAGTAATTTTCATTTATCATCACTGAGATTCGTATATTCAAAAAGCGCTTTGCCATTGTAATGTATCTACATAGATATAATGAGTGAATAGAAGTAAATAAAAAAAAATCAAAAAAATTTACACTAAATTTAATTATATATTCGTTATAATTGTTCTACACAATTAGCTTTGGGAAATAAATACTGCGAAAGGTGCATGAGCTAGGAAGTTGCTTGAACGAAAAGTTGCGTGCGACTAATACATATTTTTTTATGTGCGAAGGCGGCATGCGAACTGGCGGTTCACCTGATGTTAAGTGATATCCGTTGCCCATGAACATTTGCAGTACCCATAGGATTGCACATGCGTTGCCACCTTTGAATAAAGTGTTCCCCGGCTACCTCATCAGACGAAACGTAGTAGTATAACACTCCTACTTCACGTCGTGTGAAGTCGTGGCACTTCCCTGGACGTACCTGAAAATTGACAATTTCACAAAACACGACCAAATCTGACCCATACTAGCTTGACTATCAATGACAGCTCTCTTACATGAGATGTTTATTTAGAAAAGAGCAGGATTGTATTGTATAAGAAATTATCATATGATAATGCAATGCTTTCCATCTCAATCAATGCTTTCGCGAATGTAGACTAAAAATAAAAGCAATCTCGTACACTTTCCTATCTCAATAGGGCCAACAACACTCTGGGAAATTAATATCTGGAGTGACACCGTGAAACTTGCAGTATGCTTTGTTTCAAGTTATTCACAAGAGAACGCTTTAAACTGTCGCTATTATTCACAGGTGTGGAGCGTAGAACCGAGCTGTTAACGGTAATGGTAAGAGGAGAGAAAGCATTCATATTTTTTTCTTATCTAAAAATTGTGTCAAGTCAGTATTTTTCTATTGAATTATGTGCATCATCATCATCACCCGCAAGACGTCAACTGTTGAACATAGGCCTCCCCCTTAGAACCCCACAACGGTTGGATAACTGCACTTTGCCATTGGCATCCACCGGTTGCCCGCGACTCTTACGATATCATCGGACCACCTAGAGGGAGGCCTTCAAACGCTACGTCTTACAGTTCATGGTCGTCACTCAAGAACTTTTATGTCCCATCGGTCATCAGTTCTACTTATGTGCGTGTGTATATTAAGTCAACATATCAGTAATCTAATGATTTTCTCTAGATGTACATTGAATGTAAGTGTTCTCACGAACAAGATTTGGGACAATTTAATGAAATAAACATTATAGAACTGACATTATGACTTTTTAGTGTATAATATTTTAAGGCCTAAGAGATACGCCGAAGAGACGACCCAACAAACACTGGAAAAGTGCTCAGCCTGGACGGAGCAGCGCCGAGAGCTGTACGCTATCGTGGGGCACGACCTCTCGCTACCAGCCGTGGTTCGCGCTATGGTTGACAGCGAGAGGGCGTGGGGTGCTGTTCTCGCATACTGCGACGACGTTATCGGAAGGAGGCCGCGGAGAGAGAAAGAGAGGCAACTGTCACCCTGGAAATCCGCCGCCGGAGACCAGGCTGGCCTACACGCGCACACTTCCCCCCTGATAGTAAGACCCTGAGCGGCAGAAATGGGTGTGTCTGTCGCTCAATATGGGGCTCGTGACGTGTGGCCAATTGCACCGGCACAGCATTATTTAGAAGTGGAGGCCTAAACAGGCCATAGTCGCGCCGGGGTTGCGGAAGATTGCGACCCGACTGATGCGGTAGAGACAGGTAGGTGAAACGTGGGTTTTTTAGTGGGTACCCGTTTTTAATGGGACTCCCACATACCCCTGCCACTTCTCCCATCCAATGGCAGGGTATCCATAAACGATTTTTCCCAGAAAAAAAAAGTCCTAAGAGATACAGAAGACTAGATCAAGATACAACATCACGTGATGTTTTATGCTGGTATTTAATTTTTTGTGGTTTTATTATAGTTGGATAAATGAGGCTAATTTTATTTATTCACTAGAGAATGAGAACTCAGAGATCTTTTTAAAGAGATTAATATACTCACTGTTGCGTCTCAATATATTTATTGTAATATTTTGTATGTTAAACAGAATATTAATAATTATCAAAAGAATAGTGACAGACATAAACTAAATACTAGAAATAAGGACAAACTAACTACGCCATTGTTTCGCCTACAAAAAGTAAAACAGGTCGTTCATGGGGCAAAGTGTGCGCATGTATAATAAAATCCCACAGTCGATATTAAGTCTGCCACTTGATGAATTTAAACGAAAAATTAAAAGTAAACTTATGGCTAAAGCCTATTATACTATTGCCGAATATCTTGACGTCGCCAATGTGTGGGGTTAATACTGTTGATACTCACGTAGGCTAAAACAAGACTATTGTACCTGTACTATTATATTGTAAACTGATTTTTTTAAAAAGAGCAACTGTTGAGTTTCTTGCCGGTTTCTTTTCAACAGAAACTGCTTTCCGAACCGGTGGTAACTTACGAACGTGTTAATTTCTTGTAAAATTTTGACGTTTCATAAGAACGCGCAAGCGTCTATGTGAATAAAGATATTTTATTATTATGGGGGGGATATTCATTTGTTTTCTCGTCTGGTTGGGTTTATAAATAAAAATAAAAATATAGATACATATATAAAATAATATTATGGATAAAAATAAACATATACATATAAATATTGTATATAATACATATATAAATAGGACCCAACCAGACCGAAGCCCTCGGCAGGGGAGACCAAACGGCCGAGGGTTAGGGCGATAGGGAGAGAAACCGGCGGACGATGCGGGCGGTATCGAGGAGCACCGCCTTCTGCATTTGAGCTTGGAGCGATCCGTCCCGGAGTCCCAGTCGCCTCAGATGTCCGGAGAGGCTGGCTGGTATCAACCCATTCGCAGATACGACTATTGGGATAATTTCGGTCGGCACACCATCCCACATGTCGGTCACCTCGTGAGCCAGGTCCAGATACTTTGTCTTCTTATCTGTTTCGGCTTTCACGAGGTTCTCGTCATATGGAATGGTACTGTCGACCAAAAATACCCGCGACTGTGCCCGGTCCATCAACACGATATCAGGTTTGTCCGGAGAGTACTTATAGTACGGCAGTTTCCGTTCCACGAGGCCGTATTTCAGAGCGAGCTCCTGGTGTAGAATTCTGGCTACTAGGTTGTGTCTATGCAGATACTCAGAGTTAGAAAGCATGGAACAACCGGAAATAACATGCCGAAGCGACTCCCCGGGATGGCGACAAGCTCGACAGATGTCGACGGTGCCATCCCTTAGGATGTATCTCCGATAGTTGTTCGTCTTAATAACCTGATCCTGTATCGCACAGACAAAACCTTCGGTTTCCCCAAAGAGGTCACCGAAACGTAGCCAGTTAAGGGAGGCAACAGTATCTACGAAAGGCTCGTGTAGAGCCTTGTAGAACCTCCCGTGGAGCTCTTTCTCCTTCCATACGGTCTCTCTGTCGGAAACGCTCAGTACTCCCGGGTCCTGCCATTGCTCGTTGGCTAAGGATAGAGGGTTAAGTCCTTTATCACAACTAATGACGTCCGTGTAGATTGACTCATCCGATCTCGCCAGGAAGTAGTTGCGGAGGCTGCACACCTCGCGATTGTGCATGGTGAGGGCGCTTAAAAAGCCCCTCCCGCCATGCTTCCGCGGCAGGTACAGCCTAATCACTGACGATCTCGGATGATGCATTCTGTGGGACGTCATAGTTGTGCGGACTTTATGATCCAGGGCGTTGAGCTCAATTTGAGACCACCTGAGTATGCCAAAGATGTACATGAGGACTGGCATGACCCAGCCGTTAAATGCGCGTGCCTTGTTCACGCCTGACAAATGGCTGTTAAATACCTTTGTCAGGCGTGCAAAAAACACGTCACGAACTGACTGTTTCATGGCAGCCTCATCGATACACATGTTTTGTGACATACCCAGGTATCGGTATGATTCAGCCTCAGAGAGGGTCCTTATGTTAACGGGCATAGATAAGTCTATGCCCTCCGTATTAGTGACCTTACCCCTTTCGACATGGAGGACCGCGCACTTATCCGTCCCAAACTCCATTTTGATAGAATTGCTGAAATCACAAGTGACTTTAAGCAATTCCATCAAATGGCAGCGATTGGAGGCGAATAATTTGAGGTCATCCATGTAGAAAAGGTGGGTCACTTTTGTCCCTCCTCTCCGAAGCTGAAATCCTCCCCCCGAGCCCTCCAGTAACACGCTGAGAGGGTTCAGGGAGAGGCAAAACCATATTGGGCTCAAACAGTCTCCCTGGAAAATACCCCGTCGTATCCTTATCCGGTATTCCGCAGCCGTCATCCGCTCGCCTAGATGACAAAGGATCGTACTCCATTGCCCCATACAGTGCCCGAGGAAGTCTCTTACTGTACAGTCTACTTTGTACAGTTCGAGGACCCTCTTTAGCCATGTATGGGGCACCGAGTCGAATGCCTTTTTGTAGTCTATCCAGGCGGCGGAGAAGTTCCGACGGTTGCGTTTAACCATTTTGCCAATGACCGCGTCGATGAGAAGCGGTTCCTTGGTTCCACGACCGTCGCCCCGACATCCATTCTGAGCACGAGACATAATCCGATTCATATTAATATGTCGGGTGATTCTCATTCTCAGAATAGATGTCAGTGTCTTATAGATGGTAGGTAGACACGTTATAGGGCGGTTCTTACTCGGGTCTGTGGTAACCTGAATTTTAGGAACCAAATGAGTGACCCCAGTAGTAAAGAGGCTCGGGAGCGACCTCTGATCGAGAGCCTCTTAGAACTGTCGGGCGAGCACAGCATGACACACCACGAACCCCTTCAGCCAGTAGTGATGCAGCCCGTCGAGTCCCGGACTTTTCCAGTTCGGGGCGCTACGGACTGCCTCAGATACGTCATCGGGTGTTATGACGACGGGGTCCATGGGTGTAATGTCTGCACATTGGCTCGCCACGACTTGTGTCCAAGGGGCCTCACTGTGGTTTACGGGCTCTGACCACAGGCTGCGCCAGAAGGCGACAGTGTCTCCCTGGTCCGGTCCTTGGCCCGTTCCACAACTCATTGGTCGCTCCAAAGATTTGTAGAGCCTCTTTTGGTCACTCTGGAAGAGGCGATTCTGGCTAAACCGCGCCGTCCTCTCGGAATATCTCCGAATCCGCTTTCCCCAAGCAGCGATCCTCTGCTTCAGGTCATCTATGCGCTCCGTTAGTTTTTGCGTAATGTCCGGCTGGGACAAGTTGATGTTGGTCCCAGCGAACGCCATCCTAACGGTGCGCACAATTCTGGGCCTATTATTGCCCGACCTGAAGCTTATCAGCCTGCCGATGATAGCCCTTACCTTTGCGATACGGTCCTCAATTCTTCTTCTCCATGCTGGAATAGTGCTACCTGGTCTGGTAGCACGTCCAGCCTTGGGAAGTTTGGCGCCAACGATTTGGCATACTGCCAGTGCAGCGCCAAAGAGAATTGAGTCCGTATCGCAAAGATCCCGGCTATCTTCCAAGTAGGTTGCTAGCATCGGGTTAAGAGACCTCATGACAGACCGACTCCGCTTACTTAGGGGTATGCGGGGGAGACGTGGTCGATTCTCGAGAGGTGTTTCGCTCGCCATCTGCTCTATTTCTTGGGCGACTATTCCATCATCGCACAAATCTACAGGAGCCGGGGGGTTAACCGCGGCCTCCGCATCTGCTTGTAACCCTGCAGGGTCCGCAGCTTGCGGGGCCGTATCCCCAGCCACTACATTTTCATCCGATGAGGGAACAGCCTCACGTCGTAGTCGTTCGAGCTCGGTATCGTCAAATATTTTTGAGCGCATGATGTACCGAACTCGGTCTGCCAGGTTTTGCTCGGTGACGGTTATTGATGGCTCCAGCTCAGCAAAAAAGCGATGCATCCTTGGCCGATACGCAAACCGTCCAGTCTCACTCCCTTTCGCCCTAAGATACGCCCACATTGCGTTCCTATTCATTTCTTCAGTCCAGCGCAAGCGGCGTATGCCACCAGCGGCGGGTGCCGATTGCTGGATCCGAGAGGATCCTGCCGACACCAAGCCGACTGGTGGGGATGATGGATGCGAGGTACTGCTTGGTGGTCGTGCAGTACCCCGCGCTCGGCTGGCGTCCCGCATGCTGCCACGTCCAGCGCCAGCTCCAGACGCGCCCTGGCGGCCCCCAGGCAGCGGCCCTATGCGCGTTCTTCGATTTTCCATCATCCATTTTAAGGTGGGGCGTCGTTTAACGGAAGATGCCCCCAGACCGGCACCGTATTCTGGGATATGGCCATATGCACAGACGGGCCTATGCGCCCTCACTTTTGCCGAGGCACGGTGCAAACACCATTGGCAAGGCGCAGACTGATTGCGCTGACGTAACAGTTCTGTCACTTGAACTGTTACGCCGGTGGGCGATGGGGTCGTCACTTCCCTACGCCTTATTATTATTATTATTATTACTAGCTTATATTACAGGTTTTTTTACTCAAAGTTTATAAAAAAAAGTTAAGTATCAGCCTATACATGTCCCAAAGCTGGGAAAAGTCCACTGCGGATTAGCGGACTTCATATATCTTAGAAATATTTTTTTTGTTATTATTGCGAAAATCCTCACGATGTTTTCCTTTACCGCTAAGCACGTGATAATTTGGCACTTAAAATTAACAATTTCATTGGTGCCGGCACCGGAGATCGAACTCAGGTTGCTCGAGTATATTGAATTAAAGGCGAGCGCCCGGACAAAGCTATCACGGCTCTCTAAAGTTTATTGTCAATCGAAAATACCGAGGCATTTTTGTCATTGGTTGTGCGAATTGTAATTTAAAAGATAAACATAGAATCTTTTTAACGATCTGTTTATCAATGTCGGCACCCACTTTAGATCAGTTAGATTTTTCCTGTTGTTACAACGCAATTGTATAAAATTAAATCTTAAAGTTTCGCTGTTACACCAATGGGCAGGTGCGTCCAGGTAAGTTAGTAGTATAACGACCTCACAGAAGACCGGCGTGAAGTGGAAGTGTTATGCTTCGGCGTTTTGGAGAGTGAGGTGCCCGAAGCACACTTTATTATAAGAAGGCAACGCATCGGCATCCCTACCGGTATTGCATATGTCAATGGTTGGTGCTCATTACTTCAGGTGACCCGCCAGCTCGCTTGCCATCTTCTCAAATAAGAAAAAGCTTATGAATGTACATATGACAGAAGTCCGTTATATGTAACTTATATTTTATTGTATACTTGGAATTTGGTTGGAGCAGCCCAGGAAGACTCTAAACTTGGCCAACGTACTCGTTCTCTGGCCTACTGCTTAAACAATTATTGTTGAATTTTATTGTATTTTAAAAGTTTTTTAATATTCTAGATTATGCATGTTGGTAATTGAAAATGATGTAGAAATATAGGGGTTGCTATAAAACTGGATTTATCGTTTAAAGACAATTTAATTTTTTTTTAAATGATTTTTTTTAAAGAAATTAGTTATGTTTGCCAGTGTAACGGATGATATTTGGCTGTTAGTAATACATGCTCGTAGCATGCAGACATAATTCATGCCTGTATTGCGTTTATAACGCACTCCTTATCGTGAAAAATGTACAGACTCAGACTCTTTTTAACGCACGAAAGAAAACTAAAACGAAAGCTTTGTTTATTTATGAATATTTTCACGGTGGTAGGGCCACGCAGCAGCCTTGGCTATTGCACGAATGGGCAGGCTCATCCGGATAAGTACCACAACCTCACAGAAGACCGGCGTAAAGTGGAAGTATACTTTCGCGTTTCGCCTGGTGAGTGAGGTAGCTAGAGCCCAATTTTCAAAAGGTTGTCAACGCATCTGAACCCTCGGGTGTAGCAGATGTCCATGGGCGGCGGTACTCACTTTAAATCAGGTGAACCGTCTGCTCGCTTGACAACTTTTCACATAAAGAAAAAATATATTTGAAGTTGAAGAGCTAATAACGGATTTCCAACTGCTAAGAATGTTCCCTCCCTCCCTGTTCTTTTATTGTTCAAGTAATAATTTCTATTACTTCCCATTAATCTTGTCAGTCGCATACCTATTCAGTATATGACTTTTACTGACATCCACTTGTTTATTAAGCACTAAGCAACACTGGATAAAAACTTCCCCTTTCTGAATACTACCTGCCAATAAGTCGATTCCAAATTTAATAGTTATAGCGGTTGTAGTTGTAGCAGAGACTAATATTTCTGTTTTACTGCTGCAAAAACCTCTGACTGTTGTTTTTTTTAATGAAAGCAGGAAATTTTTGAATGCCATCACTTGTTGAGAGAGTTTCGACCTACGTTTCGTGTATTTATTCTTTTCTTGCACACTCATGTAATTTTCGGACCAACATCATGAGTTTCCTTCCCAGCGTTTGGTGTATTTATTGATACACTTTTGCACACTTATTATATAATTTTGCGGTATCAACCATGAGTTCAAACAGGAGGCAGCCATCATAGTACATTGCTTCTTTAGGGACGTCTCCGGTGGTATCACCGTATCCGGTATCCGGATATCGCAGTCTCATTTACAGTGTAACATTCAACTCAAGTCCAGTCAATCTGTATTCAATATAGGCTTAACTTAAGCTCTTATTGAACGTCAAAAAAATCTACCACCGATTTACTAACCTAGACCTGAACAGAGAAGAACCGGCAATAAACTCTGTGGTCTTGTTCTTTTTGGTTTTTTTTTGTGATGCAATTACACAAACTTATTTAGGTATAAAATCACCAGTAGTCAGGGGTCTTGCAAGTGCTGAGCAAAAATCATTTCCACACATCCTTGTCTTCAATGTATTTTTGCACATTATAGTAGGCCCTTGCCTTTAAGGTAGCTTTTACAAATTGTTTGAAATTTTTTATACTTAGTTGTTTGTGGATGTCACCTATTTTATTATAAAAGTCTTAACTTTGATCAAATGATACCCCAGCCTGCTTTATATATAAAGCTTCCTACGTGATTTCTATAACATTATCGATTTTATATAATGATCCTTCATATTATTATTATTCATATTCTATTCTTGTCTTCTCCATATTGTTATACAAGGCAGCTAAAAACGAAAGAGCATGAGCTCACTTCTACAGGCCAGTATAATGTAGATTTGAACTCATGTTCTTAATCCTGTAGATAAGAATATGCCCCTAAAGTCAAGTACAAAATGCACAGTCCTCTCCGAACATAACGTAAACGTTCTCAACATTTATTTTTATCGTTCCATTAGACTTTATGGTCACAGCTGTCGCATTGCGAAAATTGTGATTTCGCATTCATAGCGACATACGCAGCAGCTTTTGTTACCTTTGTAAATATGAAACCTGTGCAATATTAGGCTTACTGTTATAAGTAAAAACATTTCATTACCCAAGTTAAATAAGGCATACATTCATTAAATACATTTTCTTCTCTTGCCTAGACTCTGTTTTTAGGCTACTATTCAAAGATAATTAATACTCCGCTTTTGCGTTTATAATCCAAATAGTTTTTGGAAAATTTTGATAATTCCTTTTTCAGGACTTAATTAAAAATACTTTTTGTCTTTATATAAATTTCATAATTAGATTTTTCTTGTTATAACGTATTTCAAAATGTACATTTTATTTAATATATTAAAATTACATAGCCAAATAACGTATTCCAAAATGAGAGACACATCTCTATAATTACAAATTTGTCTCATGAAAGAAATTAGATGGAGTTGAATTTCCAGTCATACTTAACTTTAAATTAATACTACTACATCTGAATGGCTTAAAGTATCAATAACGTGCACGACATATCGATAGTGACAAAAATAATACCTTCAATAGTTTATTCTCCTAATAAAAAAGACTGAGAAGTTATAGTACTACGCCTAGCTAAATTATTCTGGAAATATGGTAAGACCACTTTTCTTACAGCAGCCGCTAATGTTAAATATTTATTTTCCAGGCGAGTTATACCGTACATGACAAAACCTCATTGGTGCATTGACATTTGCGATTTTTGATTTTATCTGTGAAATCGAGGTTTTCGGTGGTAGGGCCACGCAGCAACATCGGCAGTTGCACGAATGGGCGGGCTCGTCCGGGTAAGTACCACGACCTCACAGAAGACCGGCATCAAGTGGAAGTATAATACATTCGCGTTTCGTCTGGTGAGTGAGGTAGCCGGAGCTCAATTTCCAAAAAGGGTGTCAACGCGTCTGCAAACACTTGGGTGTAGCAGATGTCCATCGGCGGCGGTATTTACTTAATATCAGGTAAACCGTCTGCTCGTTTGGCAACTTTTCACATGAGGAAAAAAACCGAATCAAAGTAAAGAAATAATAATTAAATAAAAATTTCAGTATATATTTATAATATGTATTCATTTACAAAAGAAAAGTATGTTTAAGTATGTTTATCAGTTTTCTAGTACCCATAGCACAAGCTTTGCTTAGTTTGGGACTAGAGAATGTTGTGTAAAAAATGTGTCCGAAATATTTACATTATATTTATATTTATTATATTTTTCTAGTGGTGGGATTCGAACCCAAGCCTCACCCTGGCAAAAGAAACAGGTTCAAAATACACTAAGCTCGGGTAGTGAAATACCAATTATGTCAGTCTATTACTAAGTGCGTCAACTATAAACGGTTGAAAGTTTTTCGACGCATTCAAATCCCAAACAATTCTTTTTTTATAAAGAGAAGAGTAACTAGCGGGAAGAAAAGAGTGTAGAATATTAACAAGTTTTTTATTATTCCGCCGCAGTTTTCTCTACAATACAAAAAGCGGTTGCTGGCGGCGACAAGTTTCGTTATTATATTTCCAATGGCTTCGGTTCGAGTGTGCGCTGAATACGCAAACTTTCAGTGAACTTTAGAGACATACACCGCATAGAGACAGAAGTCGAACACTTTTTTCAATTGTCATTCATCTAACACGTAATGATGTATTTCAATCTTTTTTTTTAATGTTATTTCTTGTTCTTAATTTTTCACATTTGTCAAATCCAATCAAATTACGTTTGCTTTTCTTTTTAAGGAGTTAGTTGTCAATATTTTTATCACATATTTTACTCTTTATTGTTACCAGTGCAGTTTTAAGATAAACGTTCACGTCACCTACCCTGATGAACTAAGAAATGACAACTGTTTCTATTTTGTCGATATTTTGCGCTTCCCCAGACGTACCGCCGGCATACACCCTTGCCAGTTGTACTCAAACAATGCTTTACTCCCTCCAGTACCTATCTTGTTATGAATTAATCCTCTCTTGTTATGCATTTAGCCAATTCTAATGTTTTGGACATATATTCAAACGTGTCTTGTTGTGTGAGACAAGAAAGTGAAGAGATCAGAAGAAAATGATCTGGTATAGAAAAAAAAGTAAATGTGTAAATGATCTTGACATGAACCGCGGCCTTCTGTTTCGGGGTCGCCCGATTACCGACCGAGCTATTATAACATTTTTTTTCGGCGAAATTTACCGTCATATTCGAATGATATTTTTCATTCCCTGAAAACAGGGATAAAAGGACATTTTCTAAAAATAAAACCTAGCTAGATCGATTTTTCGCCCCCGAATCTACGCACTTACTAAATTTCATGAAAATCGCTGGAGCCGTTTCCGAGATTCGAATTATATATGTCGCAGGATCACGATGTGGCGCTATAATTTGATTACAATGCCATCTATTGGTAGCTCTCGGAAACGTCAAGTAGTGCGCTTGAGTAAGGTCGATACAGGAAGTGAGAGGCTCGAGTAAATCGCTATAAAGATGAATTGCAAATTATATAAAAAAACATACGATAGCATTGTTAAAAGTATTGTAAGTATAATTAGTCGTATAAGTGAATTTAAAGTCAACACTTCAGTAAAGTCCGCGGTATTAAGGTTAAATCGCAATGATCTGGTGAATGAGACGTCGGACTTGCGATTGACAGAGGTGAGTTTGAAGTTAAGTGGCGTTGAAAAATGGATTTTTATTACTTCTAGAAAATTAGGAGTAGTCTTAATAGATTATGCGCGTTGGATTGTAAAGCAGTGGTAAAGCCGAAAAACTCTTATGCTATTTAAATTCATTTATTTATTTACAAAACCTTACACTATCATTACAGGTCAAAAAAAAAGGGAAAAAATAATCACACGGTGCTCCGCCGAGAGTGATCACCAAACGGTGGATCAATTTGTTCTAAACGAAGAATAATGAACGCTAAGTACTTTAACGAAAGCAGACAAATGTTTCTCTCGGCTGTTAATGGTGCCGATAGAGTACTCGACGATAAGTACTTCAGTATACGTCGACATTTAGAGACAATCGCCTAATTTCGGTTTTAGAAAGAAAGAAAGAAATATTTATTCGGCGCATTACATTATAGGGCAAAAAAAAAAGTAATAACATTAGAATTGTAAAAATGTATGCACCAAAAAAGTCTCCGCTCAGTATATAGCCCTGGCAGACAATACCACGGCACTGGTTTTCTGCGGATACCTTGTAAGATTGGCGTTCAGCTCCATGCATACAGCCAAAAAAAATAACATTGAAATAGAATAAAAACAATAAAAAAGGAATATAAAAAGTTAAGAACAATAAAATAAAAAATAAAGTATAACAAAAAAAAATTATTAACAAAAACTATAACATATCCTCGACACAATACGAGTATATATATACCTATGAGATCTGAATTGACTGAGTGCAACTTTATATATAATATATGAAGACAGCGATATGATCGGTTTTACTCCGTCTTTTGCAAATGAAGTAGAAACTTTTTGTATTTTGCTTTAAAGATATGTAAAGAAGAAGAGTTTCTAATAGGTGGTGGGATGTTATTCCAACACTTTGTGGCGGAGTATCGAAAGCTTCCACGGAAAGCCGCAGTACTAAAAATAGGACATATAAGTCGGTCACAAAGTCGTGATTGGCGCTGTGTAAATCTTAACTTGCCATAGAGATATGGTGGACTTTCTTTATTTATTACCCCGAAAATTAAGGAAGCAAAATGTAGTGCTCGCCTTGACCGCATATTCAACATGTCGCTTCTATTAAGGTATGGTGTTATATGAGACCGGCGTGGAATTGGAAAGCAAAAACGAGCACAGGAATTTTGTTCTCGCTGAATATGTTTTTTTGTACGCTCTAGTAAGCACCCAGCGATGACTGTATCTGCGTAATTTAATTTTGATAGTATTAGGGACTCGCAAAGATGGATCCGCAAGTCTATATCCAGGAATTGACGTATTTGGTACAGCATTTTTAGCCTATAATAACATTGTTGGACTATATTTATAACATGACTTTCAAATCTTAAATGACTGTCAAGTAGTACACCTAAATTTCGAACTTCTTGAACTTGTTCAATTTTGTCATTTCTTACTTTTATCTGTGGTTTAAGAGCAGTTATTTGGTTTACTTGTGCTTTGGTACCTAAAACAATAAACTTTGTTTTTGTAGGATTCAGAACGAGACTGTTAGCTTCCGACCACTCAGCTATTCGGTTAAGATCTTCGTTAATTTGAGTAACAGTTGTCCCTACTTCACTGGGCTTCAAAGGCTTATAGATTTGTAGGTCATCAGCATATAAATGATGTTCACAATTCAAAATATATTTCGGTAGGTCAGCTGTATATAAAATAAAAAGGATTGGCCCGAGTATAGATCCTTTTGGAACTCCTTGATTTATTGGTGAAACACAGTATTTTTTGGAACCGTCGATATGAGTGATTTCAACCTTTTGAGTACGGCCAGTCAAGTAACTTGAAAACCAGTTAATTGCTACTTGATCAAATCCATAATAAACAAGTTTTGCTATGAGTAAGGACGTGTTGATTGTATCAAATGCACGTGAATAATCAAGTAGCACCAAAACTGTACCCTTTCCAACATCCTGTTCGGATAAAACATCATCAACTACGTGCAAAAGTGCTGTTGCGGTACTTCGTCCAGCTCGAAATCCCGATTGTTTTTCTGGTAAGATGTTATTAAAATGTAGGTATTCAGTCATCTGCACACATACAACCCTTTCCAAAATCTTTGACAGTAATGGTAGTATGCTTATTGGTCGTAGATCTTTTAACTCTATTTTAAAAGCTATCTCAAAAATTCAAGTGTGATAACATTTTAAATATTGAATGTTATTTATTCTATTGATTTCGATTATTCATAATTATCATCACCTAGCGTATTATTAGTATAAATATTCAGTAGCGCAGTTGCTAAGCCATCTGCACCACGGGTTTTGGGTTTGATTCCCACACGTGACTAGTGTTTGTGTGACCCACAGGTAATTGTTCCGGATCTGGGGGTGTTCTTCCAAGGAAGGTTGACGTCAGGCAGGCGAACGGTCGTGAAAAATCTAGCCTGTATCATTGACAACATGATTCGCATATTAGGCCAACCAAACAGGTGAAATAAGGGCGGGACAAATGAGGGAAGAGAAAGAATATTCTTGAATGGCGTTAATTTACTTGTAAAGTAGGTGTGCCAAAACGCTCTCAATAAAAAAAAGATACAATACATACATAAATACTCTACCTATACAGAAAATACATACACTACTTACAAATACTATACATAAATATTATACTTGATGTAGAGATCATGGTTATATAACACGATTTTGACGGAATAGAAAGAAATAGCCTAAATTTAGTAAACGGGGAAGTACCACGTCCTCACAGTAGACTGACGTGAAGTAGAAGTATTATACTTCTGCGTTTCGTCTGGTGAGTGAGGCCCAATTTATTAGAAGGTGGAAACGCATCTCCAACTCTAGAGGTGTTGCAAATGTTGACAGGCGACGGTTATCACGGTTATCACTTACAATCAGGAGAAACACCATCTCGCTTGTCACCTTCCCACATAAAAAACCTGACAATTTTTACTTAAAACAAATTAGTTCCATTTTGGTAGTATTTCCCCGACAGCACCATATATTGACATCGTTGACAATTGTGTGAGGCCGGGCCACACAGTAATTGAGGCACACTTGGTCTCGGGAACATTATATATACATTCATCGCAATGGCGAATTCTGGGAACTTGTTATACAAGTTCGCTTGCTCTGATAAATTCGCACATAACACAGGGATGCGAAAAAAGTTTATATTTTTATTGACAATTCTGTTTAATCCTTATGCATGTGAGACTGATAATCGCTGCGTTCATTATATTTTGCCACATGGAGTTTATTATACATATATATTATCTATACAGATAAATCAAATTGGAGTGCCTGTTTGTAATATTAAAATAACCGCTTTTGACTAAATGCATATGGATGTGTACATATACCAAAATAACATTTTCACAATTTTTGTCTGTCTGTCTGTCTGTTTGTTCCGCCTAATCTCTGAAACGGCTGGACCGATTTGGACGGGATTTTCGCAGGCAGATAACTGATGTAATAAGGAGTTACTTAGGCTACTGTTTGGCTAAGTGGGCAGACTCTTCCGGAGAAGTACCACGGTTTCACAGAAGACCAGCGTGAAATAGAAGTATTACTTTCGCGTTTTGTTTGGTGACTGGGGTAACCGGGGCCCACTTATTTTAAAGGATGTCAACGCATCTTTAAGTCCTTGGGTGTTACAGATGTCCATGGGCGGTGGTATTCACTTAACATCAGGTGGACCGCCAGCTCGCTTAACAACTTTTCACATACAAAAAAAAACAGTTAAGGTGATTAAACTCCTGGGTTAGACACAATTTTTCCATTAGTTTAGTCCAACCTAGAACTATACTGAGTGAGCCATGAAATTATAAAGGGCATTCAATTTTTCTACGCAGTTTCTTCTGCAAGAATCCTTTCAACTGAGGTGTCACCAAAAGAACAAGTTGACGGAAGAGACAAAGAAACGAAATTCGCATCGCCAAAGGCACAGTCATAATAAGATTAAAAATGAATATAATCCATTCGCGATTCCTTTCAAGCCATCTGAAAAGGTCCCATTCTTATAAGTATACAATCGCATCGCTAACGAGTATGCCTTTAAAAAATGTCTTCGTTTTCGTAGAACTGTCGTAAATTTTTAAAATAAATTAAAAAAAATTTCCCATTTCATATTAATCTTTTGCACACCACATTTATATTTTCTTTGCCTAGTTATCTAATCTAATTGCTGAAATATAGTAGTATAGTATCATTGGGCCAAATTTTAAGTCGTGAAACGGTTAATACAAAAAGCGTTATATTTTTCTTTTGCGAAATGCGATTAATCACCTCAATTCACAATCGCGTTGATGAAGTAGTGTATAAAAAGTGTTCGTCGAAATGCAAATAAATTGGTAGCTCCATGGAAGCTTGTGGGTATTGGGCAATTGCGGTGAATTGATAGTTACCATTTTTTTTACGTGAAAAGTTGCCAAGCGAGCAGATGGTTCACATGAGGTTAAGTGAATACCGCCAGCCATGGACATCTGCTACACCCGTGGGTTACAGATGCGTTGATATAATATTATGATAACCGTTTGAAACTTGAGCTCCAGCTACCTCACTCACCAGATGAAACGTGAAAGTAGTTGTTATACTTCCACTTTACGCCGTTCATCCGTGAGGTCGTGATACTTAACCGGACGAGCCTGCCCATTCGTGTAACAACCGAGGCTGCTGCGTGGCCCTAAAAAAGTTCCGTGGTAAATAGTTACTAAAATTCTATTCAACTAGGTAATTATGGTCGTTTTTTTAGATATTTCCAGTAACTACGATATTTCCAATAACTCTACTTTTATCAGTATACTATTTATACTGTCATTTAAATATAATGAATTGACTCCAGGCACCCGGCTCTTTTCTACTTTATTTTTTTTTGTTAATCACACTATTGATAATTTAAATTTATTGAAAATTATTTTCTACTTTATTAGTCCGGTTATCTACAAAAGCGTGTTATTTAGTTTTTGGAGTTATACTTCTTTTGGCGCGTTTAGGTATTTTTAATTTTTACGATGCGCGCGCACACCGTCACGAAAAACCGAGACTCTGACGTTAGCTAGACATCTACGTATGTTTGCGTGAGAACTGACAACTGTATTCATGATATTTAAATAAATTGTTATTTTATATTTATTTAGTGACAAAGATCAAATACTCATTTTCAAATATAACGCTTTTTGTACTTATGAAAAATTTTCTTTTATGTTTGTGTCAAGTGACACGCTTAAAGAAAATTTATTACCTTAGATTTAACCAAATTAACACGCCGTTATTTACTCAGTACAATTATTCTAAATAAATAGAATTACTTGAAGCCGCAGCGGAGTCTCTCCGGATGCACTCAGCGAGTTTTGTAACTGGAATTATATTTGCGTTGAGAAACGGTATTAATGTTACTACATGTAACGCGTAAAGCCTTCATGACGTGAACATGGAAATGTGGATGCCCGTAAATGTTTCGCGAGTCATCCTATTTATAATGGTGGGATTTTTTTCTTTTTGTTAACTTTCAAAACACATTTTCACTTCTTTCGAGAACTTCTGTCTGTAGAATAAAAAATGTGGATCAGGTTCGCTAAAAAAACACTTTAAAGCCTTTAAAAAAGTGGCTAGAACTAAAAATTTCATTCACACTACCTCGATGTCCTGCGTTCCACAACAGCGCGTTTTTCAAGGCATTTCCTGCTTCGCACAACTACTCTATAGAGGCAGCTGCCACCGGCGGTCTTTCCCAACCGTCACGACCTGGAAACAATCAAGAAGAGAGCATATTCTTTTTTAAAAGGCAAAGCATTTGTAAGCCCTCGGGTGTTGCAGGTGTTCATGGGCGGCGGTGATCACTTACCATCAGGAAGTTTTACATAAACTTCATAAACAGAATAAATCGTCATATGCGGCGACTTTAATATTAATCTCCTAGAAGCTTCTTCCATCAGGATAAGATTCTGTTCATTATTAAAATCATTTAATCTTTTCAATTTGTTTTTTGAGCCTACAAGAATAACAGAGCCAAACCATTGCACAGACTAATAATACATAAATTAAGTTCTTTCCATTTGTTTGTCTCATTGCCTCTGCACTGTAAAATCCAAGATACTAGGAAAGCTGTGTTTGTTCTGATAAATAAATATCGCAAGGAGAAGTTTAGAAGTAATTAAATAAAAAAAAACTACATATGCTGCCCTAATATGACAATGCTAACGCCTTGTATAGTTCATTATTTAATTTCATACAAATCGAATACAATGCCGTTTTTACTTCTAAAACATTCTCTTTGAACAGTCGCAAGTCTTTTAATGAATGGGCAATAGCAGGATTTCACCGCAGTAGACGAAGATTGTATGAACTTTACAGTGAAAGGTCATACAACCATTCTGAGACATTTAAAGATTACGTTAAAAATTACTCAAAAACATTTTAAAAAGTGTGTCTTGCCGCCAAGTCATTACATTTGAGAAATAAAATTAAAAATGCCTCTAATTAAGTAAAAATGACTTGAAACATTATTAATAGTGAAACAGGAAAAACCAAATCACGTAGGTCTGACTAACAACTCAATATTGATAATGAATTTATAACGACTAATCAGAAGGTAGCTGAAGTATTTGAGAAATTCTTTAGTGAGATTCCTAATGAGGAGTTAAATTAGAGCTAAAAGACCTGCTGTTGCCGAGACATTACTTAAGGAAAATGTAAGTGCTTGCACCACAATCTTTAAATTTCATGCTGTATATGCAAAAGTTATTATAAAAATGTTTAAGACCATTGAACTTAAGAAAATGGCAGATCTTTGGGGAATGTCCGTTGAAGTGACTGCCTCAATAATAGATTCAATCACACCTTATTTGTCAATAATTTTTAACAGTAGTGTAGATTCTGGTGTATTTTCTGATCTCATGAAACACGGTAAAGTCATACCTGTATTTAAATCCGGTAGTACTTCGGACCCCACTAATTTTATACCCATTTCTATACTACCAACACTTAGTAAAATTTTCGAAAAATTTCTTCTAGATCAGCTGTTAACACATTTTAACTTAAATAAATTATTACATCACAACCAGTTTGATTTTACAAGGGGTCGTTCTACAACCGATGCTGGTGTAGAGCTGATCAAACATATATTTAAGGCTTGGGAGGGTTCACAGGATGCTATGGGTGTCTTTTGTGATCTTTCCAAGGCTTTCGATTTCGTGAATCATGAAACACTGATCAGGAAATTGCGCCATTATGGCATTAAAAGTACCGCGCTTAACCTCATTAAGTCATATTTATCTAATAGAATTCAAAAAGTTGTAATTAATGTTGCTAGTTCTTCTGGGTCGACGATATCTATGGGCGTTCCGCAAGGCTCGATTCTCGGCCCATTTCTCTTTCTCATTTACATTAATGATCTTCCTTACTTTGTAGAGAGTAAACACGTTATAGTGTTATTTGCCGATGATACATCATTAATTTTTAAAATCGATCAACAGCTTGTTACACTTGACGAGATAAATAATGCTATATCAGAAATAGTCTATCGGTTTAATACTAACAATTTACTATTAAATGGTAATAAAACTAAATGTATGAAATTTTCAACACCTAATGTTAAACATTTGGGTGCTACCAATGTATATATTGGGGGGGAGTTAGGCCTTGTGGATACGACTGTCTTTCTTGGAATAACTCTCGATGCAAAGCTTCAATGGGGTCCCCATATATCCAAACTTGCGAAAAGACTAAGTTCTGCAGCGTATGCTATAAGGAAAATAAGATGTCTAACTGATATAAAAACAGCTAGAATTGTGTATTTTAGTTACTTCCATAGCATAATGTCATATGATATTTTGCTATGGTTTAAATATAGAAACAATTTTGATTTTGCAAAAAAGGGTCATAAGAGCTATTTATAATCTAGATTTGAATACATCATAGAAATAAATATATTAACGTTAGCCTCTCAATACATATATGAAAATGTTATGTATGTGCGTAGAAATATTAATAATTTTGGTAAGAATACTGATGTACATAATGTGAACACTAGGAACAAACACAAGCTTGTAACGCCAGTTACTAGGACTCCATAGAGTAAGTAACTCGTTCACGGGGCGGTGTATACGCTTTTACAAAAAAATCCCAGTAAATGCGCAAAACCTGCCTATTAACAGGTTTAAGAAATTTATTAAAGAATTAGCGGCCCGCCCCGGCTTCGCACGGGTATTTAACATAAAGTTATCATACACACACATAAAACCTTACGAATAGTTCGTCTTTGGTGAATAATTTTGTGAATTTCTTCATCTTTTGATGAAAAACCCTTGAAATATATACATAAATACGTTATGAAGATCGAAAGACCGCTGACCAGATAATGGTTCCGCTTTAATTACGGGACATTCGGGGTTACACGTAAAAGTGACAAATAAGTCTGGTCCTCCATAGCTTCGGACATAAATCATCGCATCTTTGGTTTTTTAATGCAGATAAGTAGGAGAACCTGTAAATGAATATGACGTTGCAGATTACGCATTGACCGATATTTGATTGGCCAATGTCTTGATTTAAGGCGTCTCTAAGATAAATGTTTCACCAGCCCTCAGTCTCTGGTGATCACGACATCATAATTATGTAATTCAATCTTTCTGATATCTTTTTGCCATCACATCGACAATGTATTGAATAAAAACCGGCCAAGTGCGAGTCGGACTTGCATACGAAGGGTTCCGTACCGACCTCACAGAAGACCGGCGTAAAATAGAAGTGTAATACTTCTACGTTTCGTCTGGTGAGAGAGGTAACCGGGGCCCACTTTTTTAATATTGGCTTTTTTAGTTGTTATTACTTAACATCGGAGGAACCGGCAGCTCGTTTGCCACTCTATCACATTAAAAAAATCATGTTTTAATACCTTTATTCAATAAAAGAAAAGAAGTATTACACTTACATATTGTCAAAAAAACTACTACTGTTAACATTATCTATAAAAACGATAAAAAAATCATGTCTGTTTTATGAGAGCCCCACTTATTTATACGTTTTTTTTTAGTATTTGTTGTTATAGCGGCAACAGAAATACATCGTTTGTGAAAATTTCCACTGTCTAACTATCATGGTTCATGAGATACAGCCTGGTGACATATGCACAGACATACGGACATACAGACAGTCAGCGGTGTCTTAGTAATAGAGTGCGATTTTGCCCTTTAGGTACGGAACCCTAATAAGTCCCAGTAATAATGCAATGGATTAGAACAGGTAGCTCTAACCATCAACCTAAATGCATAAAATTCCATGCATGTCACAGTTTTGTTACGCACAGTACCTTGCCGAGGAATAGTCAAATATTAACCGTCTTCTCCTGTTACGACTATTAAGGAATATTTTCGTGGATCATACAATCTGTGTAACTCAGAGACCCTTTTAAGTTAGACGTGTCTACCGTGAAACACTATACCTCTGGGGCCTTTTTAGGATTCCGTACCCAAAGGGTAAAACGGGTCCCTATTACTAAGACTCCGCTGTCTGTTTGTCCCTCTGTCAACAGGCTGTATCTCATGAACCGTGATAGTTACACAGTTGAAATTTGATCTGGGTATTTGTTTCCCAAGGAGGGTTGACGTCAGGCAGGCGCTGGTTGTAAAAATATAGCCAAAACCGCTAACAACATGACTCATGTTGTGCCGACCCCACCTAGAAGGCAGGAGGATGATGATTGTTGTATATTGATGATACTTGTATACTTGTCCCTCTATTTTAAAAGTTCGCGTCAAACGAAGTCATTTGAAAAGGGCTATTGCACTTTCGGATGTTGGTTAAAAATGTCCAGATGGTGATTGATTATTTGTCAAAAGATTTTTATTGGCTGTGCTCCTCAATATTGGGGAGACTAACTTTTCCAGAAGCACAGCAAATACCGTTTTTGGTTTTTGGTTCATCGACCCATTTTTTGGCAGAACACTTACAGCAGATCTTATTCATTGCTCCGATTTGGACGGAAGACTGTTGAGCTTAATGCATTAATGCTGATCTGTTACTGTGAGCTAAAAGTCGATTACGAACTCTAGTCGTTGACGTTTCTTGTCTTTCCCTCTCATCTCGTAGGCTTTGGGAACGCTCAGAGCTCGATTCCCGAGTGTGAATTTGTATATTTATATTATTTTGCTCTTTAAGCCGCTCTACTTGACTCTCTCTGACTTGTAAGACGATTTACACTTTCCGGTAAAGATTCCTCATTACGACGTATTTATGATGCCCTCGCCTGGGAACTATTTCTAGAAAGATGAGATCTTGACCTTTTGGGCAATTTAAAATGATAAAATAAATTAAACTGTTGAACAGGAATAATCACTATAAATGTAATTGAAAAATTATAAGAACTACTAAGTAAGTCACTAAGCTGTTTGGATAGTTAAATTACAAAATACTAACATTTTTAAACTTGTGATATCTTTCGAATGGAATGTCCGAATTTAATAATTCGAAATAATTCGATAAAGTAATATAAAGCTATTGAAACAGTCTTTAATATGAAGTAATTTATTTTTATAAGGATTAATACCAAGATACAAATAAATAGCCTTTTCTAGCGGCGGCATTTCAATCAAAATTTTAAAATTAAAGAACACTTATTGTGGCATAACTTTAATAGTTAGACATATGCTCTCGCGACACTTTTTGGGAATAATGATTTGTTCTGCAAATTCGTAGTACATTATTTTATTCTATCATCAATAGTTTTCGCAGCGCACGCGATGTAAAGAATATTTTAGGTAATTTTTGTACACTTTGTGTTACATTATTGAAGTTTTAGTAAGGATCCCTATTTTTTTTTAAATATAATATAGCCTATATCAAGCGGGGATAATGTAGCTTCCCAACAGTGAAAGAATTTTTCAAATCGGTTCAGTAGTTTCGGAGCCTATTCAATACATACAAACAATCAAACCTTTCCTCTTTATAATATAGAAGAAAACTTTATAAAAAGGGTTATTATAATACAAATGAATACATTAATGACAATAACCCTTGGGAATGAGTTAATCACTCCCAAGCTATTTCTAAAAGGAAAAAAAATCAGTTGTATAATATTTTATTTTTATTTTTTTAAAGAAAAAAAATTAATTACAAGAAAGAGGATACCTACGGATTTTCTTTCGCCTGTTTCTTCTCCTCTTGAGGAACCTCATTACAAAATGGGTATAGATTAAAAAAAAATTAGACTATCGATAAATGAAATGTAAGTTTCTTATGTCGATGATTGATGATGAATAAATGATTTTGATTTTGATAGACATCAGGTGAGCCTTGTGCTCGTTTGCCTCTTTTCAATTTAAAAAAAATTAACTCCAAAAAATTATAATGTTGAGACCACGTTTGGTGATAATAAGGTTTTTTTAACTTTTGATTTTCTTTATTTTCTTCATTTTAAAATATTCCCCTCTGAGCATTACATATGACATCGTTGACATTTGTCTGAGGCCGGGCCCCACATAGTAATTGGGACACACTTGGTCGGGATCATTCCACATAAATTCGTCGCAATGGGGAATTCTGGAAAATTGTTTAATAAGTTCTGTTTCTCTCAGAAATGCGCTATATTGAGATAGAATAGTTTATATTAGAGTAAGTTATGAAGGAAGATAAGGAGGAAATTGATAGAAAAACGAAAGATATTAAAAATAAATTGAGTATGTACTTCTTATTAACTAGGTAGAAATATGAACTAGATATGACACTAGCGCACCAAAACTGAGGCACTTAAATCACTCCAACAGTAATTCAATTGTAATTCTATAGACTGCTATCTCTTTCCGTATCATACGTTATATATCATGTGTCACATTCACCTATATATGTGATACAATAATGTAAAGTACAACAATTTTTAATTTTTATTTCTTTGTGTCATCTTCATAATAAATACATCATTGCTGTGAAACGGTTAAACTTAACGTTGTTACTTATGGCCATATGTTTATTTGACATTTTTTTAATTACAATATCATGTAAGTAATGATGACTCCGTGGCGCAGCTGCCAAGGTATTGGCTTCGGCGTCGGGGGTCGTGGGTTCGATTCCCACACGGGACAACTATTTGTGTGACCCTCAGATAGTTGTTTCGCATCTGGGTGTTTGTCCGTGTGAAATTTATGTTTGTAAAACGTCCCTACAACACAGTATAATGATATCCTAAAGTAAGGGCAATGTTTTTTAAAAAAAAGAAAAAGAAAAAAAAAAAGAAAAAAGAAAAATGTAAGTACATTAATGGTGACGATATGACAATTAAGGATGACGATATTATTTTCAACCATTCAATGAAATAAATTTAAAATGCTTGTTGTTCAATAAGGTGATATGGTAAGGGGGCATTACTAAAAATAAATAATGGTTCAGAAAGTTATGATAAAAATTGGCAGTTACCATTCCTTCTTCCTGTTATTATTTTACGATCACTTTTTAATATAACACTTGACAATTAATCATTTTAAAAATAGAGGTGACACCCTCGTTATTACAATGTTAAAGGATATTATTTTTTTTAGTGCAATTCACAAATGGTGACATTTAAGATGAAATTTTAAAAATTTGTATAAATATGGACATTCGGTTTCCTTTAAACAAACCCGTGTCGCAAACACTTCGTAGAAAACTCACGTCCAAGTTTTACGGACAGTTCTCCTGTAACAAAATGATATACAGTCCCGCAGACAATCTAAGCGATCCTACAAGTTATTACTTATATCTGTTCTCGGAAAGAATAACTTTATTTACTGTAGCCTTCTAGTTTGTCATTTTACATGTACTTTTCGAGGATATAATCAAATTAACAAAACATTAGGCAGAAAATAGAGTTTTAGTTTAAATAGTGTTTAGATTACATAGTGCTTGGCTAGGGTAATCAAAACTCTAACCCAGTCTTGTTATAGATTCATTTTAAGTTGCAGATATTAGTCATACACTTTGGCACTACTCTTTGAAAACGCGTGACTAATAGCTTAAGTTATTTTTTCAGTTTCCGGCTAGACACGCATTTTTACCATTCTACAAACCCTGGCAACATATAAAATTGCCGTGAATTCAAATAAAAAGTAAATCATAGTCCGCTACGCGACTTCATTCTACAAACATTGGCATGATTTACTTATTTAGAATTTTTATTTGTTTTATTTTGTTAATGATCAGGTCTGTTTATGATATTTTACTTTACCTTAATAAATCAGTACTTGAAATTGCAATTAATCATTTCCTTGGGGCAGAGAAGAAATTTTAAGATAAATTTCTGAAGTATACTGTATTGAAAAGGAGCAAGCGGACATCTACAAAATCCACTGTAATGTAAATTTCATGTCACAAAAAGTATTAGATTTAGCACTGGTGGTAGCATATTCCGGTGGTAGGGCCACGCAGCAGCCTCGGCTGTTGCACGAATAGGCAGGCTCGTCCGGGTAGGTACCATGACCTCATAGAAGACCGGCGTAAAGTGGAAGTATAATACTTTCGCGTTTCGTTTGGCCGGAGCCACCTCATTCACCAGGCCGGAGTATTTTCAAAAGGTTGTCAACGCATCTGGAACACTCGGGTGTAGCAGATGTCCATGGGCGGCGGTATTCACTTAACATCAGGTGAACCGTTTGCTCGCTTGGCAAATTTTCAAAAAGCATACATGAAAATGAAAAACTAAATACTGTACTCTAACAACATCGGATATTGGGGGATATTACAGTCCGTCGTGGCTGAAGAGGCAACACCACGGTTCTCCAGACCCTCCCGGCCTCAAACACCCTTACTTAACACGAAATAAGTCTTCTCAGGACATGGCTCTGTTTAGTGTGGCGTGGAGCAGAAGTGTGGTGTTGCTGTTCTTCAAGAAAGGCGATAGCGCTCTCTTGAAGAACTATATATCTCTTCTGTGCCGCGTCTATGTGCTGCTTTCGAAAGTCATCCTGAATCGTCTCACTTCCAGATTCGATGACTTTTAGCCTCCCGAATTAGCCGGATTCACCATAAACCACATTATATGTGGTCATACATGCGAAGAGTATAATCTGCCTTTGTGCCTACCGTATGTGGACTATGAGAAAGCCTTCGATACTGTCGAAATTTGGCCGATACTCCAAGCCCTTCAGCGGTGCCAAATTGACTGTCGATATATCGAGGTGCTGAGGTGTTTTTATAAGGAGGCTACGATGTCCGTCCAAGTACAGTCCAGTAGTACAAAACCTATCTAACTGCGGGAAGGGTGTAAGACAAACTCTTCACCGTTCAATTAGAAGATGTTTTCAAGTTTCTAGCCTAGAAAGGACATGGTATAAACATCAATGGCGAATACATCACCCACCTTTGATTTGCCAACGACATAGTCATCATGGCAGAATCGCTGTAGTACTATGCTCAATGACCTTAACAGTGTCCATCGACGGGTGGGACCGAGCATAAATAAATAAATAATAAATAAATATTTTAGGACACATTTTTACACAACATTCTCTAGTCCCAAACTAAGCAAAGCTTGTACTATGGGTACTAGAAAACTGATAAACATACTTAAACATACTTTTCTTTTGTAAATAAATACATATTATACATATATTAACACCCAGACACTAGAAAAAATACTATGTTCATCACACAATATTCATCCAGTAGTGGGGATCGAACCCACACCCTCTGGCGCAAGAGGCAGGTACACTACCCACATCGCCATTCGGGTCGACATAGCCCGCTCCATAGCTGAGTGACTTTGAGCTTCTCCATATGGCCAAGTGAAGGACCACGTCTCAGTTCCGTATGTCAACATACATTGGTTGAAAAATTTAGTCTTCAAACATTGAGGTATATTAGACGAGAAGATTTGCTGAAATTTACCGAACGGGCACCCTAGTTGGATTCGCTGTTTGATCTCTGAGTCGAATTTGGACTTACCTAGCTTGACTAACTGTCCTAGTTATAAGTACTCGTCAACAACTTCGAGCACAGTGCTCCCAACAACAACAATTAGGCATGACATGGACGAAAGACATGATCTTCGTCTTATCAATGTCCCAATTAAAAAAACAAGGGATACGATAGCAACATGTAGATTAGCAACTATTTAATTAATAAACTTTAGCGAGGATTACAAATAAATGATGAAATGACAAAAATGCATTAATAAAAAGAATGTGTGGATTAATTTGGCCTGTGAAAACTTTTGGTAAAATTACAAAATTGCGTAATGTGAACCACAAAAAAAGAAATTCTAACAATACTATTCCACTCATAATCAAGCGAACCGAAAATGTAAATAATTCATGTTGGCGGGTTCGTTCCGCATACGTAAGTAGCAGAAGATGAGATCGAACGACAAAAGCTCGGTTCGCGGAATATCTACGAAGTGGAAATGAATAAAAAAACACTATAGACTATTAAAGCCTCCAGATAGCAAGAATAGAACTCAAATTTAAATTGTTTATAGTGCCAATCTTTGCACTTAAGATTGAACATTAAAATATGTAGAAAAAGCGCGAAAAGATTGTCGCCGCAGTGGGAATCGAACCCACGTCTTCGGCATTCGCGGCCTGACGCTCTAGCCACTGAGCTAAACGGCTGATTGCCACATCGACGAAAATCTTAACGTATTCTTCTACATTGTTTTCTTAGCATTTGAAGCAATGCTTGGCGCCATCTATTGTTATATCCTTTCCAGCATACAAACAATTTCGAATATCGTTTTACAACGATAATTCGAACGAGAGATGTCGCCATTGCTTTTTTAGAAATTTAAATTGTTTATAGTGCTAATCTTTGCACTTAAGATTGAACATTAAAATATGTAGACTGACACTTTTTCTACAATTCTTTCACTTTTTCTCTTCGGCAATCAGCCGTTTAGCTCAGTGGCTAGAGCGTCAGGCAGCGAATGCGTGACGTGGGTTCGATTCCCACAGCGGCGACAATCTTTTCGCACTTTTTCTACATATTTTAATAGAACTCAAGTTACCACCATAAATGGAAGTTAACTTTCCAGGCCAGAAAAAGTAAAGTACCAGCCTATACTTGTCCCACTGCTGGGCAAAGGCCTCTGTACAGTGGGTATCAGGACATATCCACCACTCGACCCAACTGCGGATTGGCGGACTTAACTCATTTTCGCAATATTTTTTGTTATTATTTCGAAAATATCCAGTTTCCTCACGATGTTTTCCCTCACCGCTGAGCACGTGTTAATTTAGTGCTTAAAATTAACAATTTCATGCCTATTTACCGAGAAACGTATCCGGGTCAAGGGAGGCGCGTCCCATCCGTGGCCTCCAGGCTACCTCACTCCGCAGTTGAGAGTTGCTTGATGTAGAGTAATATTGGTCGATATTAAAACATTACCTCATTTTAATCGACTATAATTTGACGGAACCATTAAAAGTAAAATAACAGCCTATACATGTCCCACTGCTGGGCAAAGGCCTCCTCTATACAGAGGGTATCAGGGCATAGTCCAACACATGGCCCCACTGCGGATTGGCGGACTTCACATATCTTCGAAATATATATATTTTTTGTTATTGTTTAGAAAATATGCAGGTTTCCTCACGATGTTTTCCTTCATCGCGGAGCACGTGATAATTCAGCACTTAAAGTTAAAAACTTTATTGGTGCCGGCACCGGGGATCGAACTCAGGTTGCTCGAGTATATTGAATTAAAGGCGAGCGCCCGGACACTGAGCTAACACGGCTTAGTTTCAGGGATCTGTCATTTAGTACTTCATTATATTATAATAACAGCACACTACGAGTTTATTAACAGCCCTCACGAACATTTTTGTACACGGCGTTTCCAAAATTGTAAAATGGCGCATTAGGACCTGTACATCAGGTTACCGATAACTTAATGATTTTATTGTAATGTAATCAATGACACTAATATTCCAAAAAATATATAAAGACAGTAGCGCACGTTCTTCAGGATCAGCCATGGTTATTTACTTGGCGTATATTAGAGAACAAGATAAAAGTCCGCAATCTACTATAAAATTACTATACTCTACAAATAATCACTCAGATATGTGTATTAATTCCAAAATTAATCCACTCCAATTAAAGTACTGTCACTGTTAATCACAATTGCACTAATTATTTTATGATTAGGCGGAACAAGAGCGATCCGAAAACGTGGTGCGCTTCAGATGGCGGTTCCTAATTGAATGCCGCCAACATAGTCTGACCATCGACATGACGTTCCGCCAGAAATGACAGCTGTCAAATCTAGTTCCAACGCATTCCGACAGATGACATAACGAATGCACCGTCAAATGTGTATACAGTTTGTTAAACATAGGTTGATACGCGGCACATTGACATTGACCTTCAAATAAGTATCTCGTATATGAAGTTCCGTATTTTTTAAACAAAAAATGTACGCAACACAATGTGGTACTTTATTTCGTAATGTCACTTTAGTTTATTAATGTCAACGTCTCGCGTATCTACGTATATTTAACAAACTGTGTGTGTGTGTGAGACAACAGTTATTTTAAATATTATCTAATTTGATTTTGAAAGGAAACATTACTGAATTCCCCCTTTCGAATTTCTTTGCTTGTACATTTGTAACGTTGAGGGTGTGTTTGCGCGGTTACTGAGCAGTGGTTTCGGAGTTCGGAGTGAGAATAAATAGCAAGAAGGAATTAAAGTGCTTCCGTCCCGGCCCGCTGTTTGTTTTAACCGATCGGTTCGCGCTCATGAAAGAAATCCAAATATTTGTTCTATCGAATTGAATATACGCTTACAGATTACTTGGTACGTTGTTTTTGTAAACTTTTAATTTAGCCGTTTAAATATCGTTTAGATTAAAACATCTTTGTCAGACTAATCCAAGCGTAGTAATTACTTATAATTACGCGAACACTACACAATAATGACTGCTCGTTGCGATTATAAATTAAACTGCGAAAACGATGATTAAAATAACTGTTTTATCCGAATTATTTTTTAAAAGAATATTTGTCTATTACCATAATTTGAAGACTCACAAAGGGTTACATCAAATTAAAAAAGTCATAATCAAACGTAGTATATCTTTAGTACATGACGGCAAATCAAACAACTTAACGTGATATTAAAATTTGTAAAAGTAATAAAAGTATTTCGTCGCTGTGGGACTCGAACCCACGTCTTCGGGATTTGTGCCCTAATGCTTTGAACACTATGATGAACGGCTGATTGCCACAGATTAACACTGTAATACAATGTAAACATGACATGAACACTTATTATTTTGATAGGTTCGAAACTATTCGGTGCATATGCTACCGGCCAAACCCGAACTAGTTTTGCCTAGGCTAAACTAGTTCTTCCTATACGCGATAGGAGTAACTAGTTTAGCCTAGGCCAAACTAATTTTGCCCAAGCCCGATAGGATAAACCAGTTTAGCCTAGTGCAAACTAATTTGTCCTAAGCCCGATAGGATAGACCAGTTTAGACTAGGCCAAACTAGTTGCTCCTGATATAAATAGGCACACTCAAGGAAAAACTGGTATGGCCTAGTTAATTTAAGCAAAGAAAGTAATTGAGCAAACATGTCATGTACAATGTTCGCCCGCTCCTCGCTCGCCATTCCTGTTTAGAGGTAGCAGATGTAAGCCAAGGCTCTGAAATATCGTTGAGGACTGCAGCTACGAAACATTCAGTAGGATCAGGCCATGGTTTTATGAGATGCCAAATTAGTTTGGACTAGGCTAAACTAGTTACTCCTATCGCGTATAGGAAGAACTAGTTTAGCCTAGGCAAAACTAGTTTGTCCTGAAATCAGGTTTGGCCGGTAACACATACACCGATTTGGCGTGACTTCAACTGTTTAATGAAACGAAAGTTTTAGTAATTTTAATAGCACTGGTACTGCGTGGCGTCTATGTTGTAATATGTAACGACATTTTTAGATTGATGATATTTTACCTCACTGTCGACTATTTTATGCAAAATTTGTAAAACAAAAACGCTGAAAAGGAGCTTAAAATATGTACATAATTAAAATATTTATTAAGATTAAAATATGTGATCTGTAAATGTATAAATTGTTGTAGAAAATTTTTTAACATAAAATCTTTTACCATTAAGGACTAAAATCACAATAGAAACATATTAACACACTAACAACTAAATTATGCGTAGTGAAGACACCAACCGCTTAGCTTAGTGGTTAGAATGTTTGGGCTCGTTACCCGAAAAGCTCAGGTTCAAATCCTGGCTGCGGCAAAAATTGTTCGTTAATTTATTCGTAAATTTTAAGTGGCTGTAAGTATTTCAAAAATACATTAACGACAGTTTTGATCTACAATCAAAAAAATCAAAATATAAACAAAAACTCTATAAAGCAGTGTTAACAAAGTTCACTTCCCACGACTATCTTTTCATTTTATTATTTTACGTTAGGAAAAACTGTAACGTAATATGGAGACTACTCGAACGTGGTAATATTGAAAACTACGTGGAACAAATGTTCCACGATTCGCGTGATTTCGAAAGAACAAATTAAGTTGGTCGACGGGGACAACGAAACGTGTCTCCGTCGACGTGTTCGTATTGTATCTTGTACTAGCGTCCCGCCCCGGCTTCGCACGGGTGCTTTGTATTATGCATATAAACCTTCCTCTTGAATCACTCTATCTAATAAAAAACCTCATCAAGATCCGTTGCGTAGGTCTGCGCAGGCAGACAGCGGGACGCCTTTGATTTATACTATGTGATGATTAACTGATGTTTGCGCTTTCAGTCCCGACAGTGGGCTAGAAGTGGGAAGAAGTTGCGTCGTCCAACACGTCAGGGTCCTGCCTGACGTGTTGGACGACGCAATAGAGCCGTTGTTGAATTCATTGCGACGTGTTTCCAATTAGGGCCTGTAATGAGGAGATTGCGTTCATTGCTTTCGCCATAGCATTCGTGTCTAGGGTTTCTATGCCTTTCGTTGCGTATAAGTAAGTGTATTGCTTTCATCGAATATTTATGTCTATGCGGTGTTGGTTTTGTCGTGGTTGCAGGTGAGGATGAATTAAAAATTTCTCCATACGAGAATCGGGATGATAAGTGGTCCTCTCTAGTAACCGCTTCATTAGTTATGTACGATGTTGATTTTAAATATGTTGTTTATAAGTCTGCCGGCAATCCACGTATATTTTAGCAAATACTTTTTAGTTGAAAAAACGTATAAATTTAACACAGAGCTGTCCAAAGCATGCGGCCCGTGACGGGTTCCCATCAACCACAAAAACGAAAATTTTCCTTCTACAAAAATATTTTGGTAGTCAATTATTTCAAATAAATGATTTTAATAAATGACGTTCGGCAACAAATTTTTCTAATAGTATTGTTAGGGAAATACCCGTACTATTTATCAGTCATTTGTCAGACGGAATGTGCTAGCTACCTGCCAGCGGTTCAAATGTTTAGTCCGAAAATCGATGCTGGTCGTCTATTCAGCTTATAGGTGTTGTTCTACGCGATCTATGGTACCTAGTCATTTATTTCTTTTAAGTAACTGATATTATGTAGACAATCATAAGTCTTTAGTTTTTTTTTTTTTTTTTTTTCACTTTAAAAAGCAAACTTGGTAATATATTTCATCGACTTCAAAAAAGGAGGAGGTTTCTCAATTCGAC
>CAKOGK010000175.1:0-14955 GCA_933534255.1 Iphiclides podalirius | reverse complement strand
AGGTCGAGTCTACGGTTATCCCTTCACCAGACAAGAGCCAAAACCTTAAATATTTCTTTGGTCAGTTTAACCTTCCTGATGAAGGGCAAAAGTGGCTACATGGCTATATGATAGTTATTCGTGATTATTTTAAGAAACAATACGTTATTTCGGAGCAATCCTACAGTTCCTTTCTCACTAATATCACTTAATTGCACAATTATAACGTAATTGTAACGGCCTTTTAAAACTGAAGAAAATAAAAGATCAATAAAAAAAAAAACTCACAGTTAATTAAATTGCCGCATCTCAAACAGTGAAATAATTCCCGATCCCTCATATAATCACACTGGTTTGACACAACTGAAATTGTATTCATTCAACTTATGTAGATTACCATGAACAACGACAGATTATTTGCATAAAACAAGGCAATTGCTAATTAAGTTTATTAAGCAATTTCTCCGTGATAAACATTACATATTAAGCTTTGGAAAGAGACAATCGGCAAATTTTGGCTTCGTAAAGCGTAATACGACATCAAATACTTGTATAAAATATCTGGAAGAATTTGTAGAAACGATTATATTTTGGAAGATACACGAAAAAATCAATATACGATGTATTTTGGTTCATATTTTATAAAGTAACTAGCGAGCCACCCCGGCTTCGCACGAGTGCAATGTGTTACACATATAAACCTTCCTCTCGAATCACTTCTATCTAGTAAAAAAAAAAAAAAACGCATCAAGATCCGTTGCGTAGTTTTAAAAATCTATGCATACATACGGATAGATAGACAGCGGGGCGACTTTGTTTAATAATATGTAGTGATTCAATTTATATAGACACTTAATTGTGATAGGAAAAAATAGTTCCACACATTGTTTAACCGAACCAAAGCACGAGCTAGCTATTCGTTCACAATTCCGCGCCTTGGGGAAATATCCGCTTGGCCATTGAGGCAAAAAATGTTCTGTCGTCGGGGCGTTTGCGTCCGCGGGGACATGTGGGAGAAGACGACAGTATTGCGAATGTAAATTAGAAAATACACACATACAGCGGGTCGTTACCATCGCGACAATAAATGAACACACGTCTAACGCTACTTGCCAATAATCATAAAAAAATATTAGCGTTAAAAAAATCCATAATTTAAAAAAGTATTTTTCAAACAAACTAATTAATTGAGTAAAAAAGAAACAAAATTTGTAACATGCTATACAACTACTACTGACTTCTTCATACATTCAGAGACTTTTTCATTCGTTGCCACAGCGTCGCATTACAAGCCTCTCCTTCTAACAGTATGTTTTGTCTCTTTTAAATTCATTCAACCCATTCATATGCTTTGTGACCTTTACGAATGTACTTTACGTAATAGTTTTATACGTAAGGGTATTCTAAAATTCTTTGTTTTGGAAAATTTAATAACTCTGTAAATATTGATATTTAAAGAATGTAAATGTTTAATACAATTTTAAAAAGTTAACCTCTATATGTGTGTTCATTTATTGTCGCGATTCTAAAGACACGCTGTATACAAGTGTTATTAATTAAAACCAAGCACCTCGGGACTTGTTGGCAATCAAATTCAAAACGAGAACTCTCCGATTACAAATGTGTCATTGGCTAATGATCTTGCTGGTTCATTATTAAGTTTACAAGAAATTAGATATCGTTTCCTTGTTAAGGGCGGGTAAGTGACAGTTTTAATTGATAAAATTTGTTTGAGTTTATAAAGTTTTTAATAAGCTAGGCGGTGTTCACGCGTTATCTATGACAATGAAATTCAATAAATGAGTTTATTAAAGATTTCTCTCCAAAAATCTTATTCGTTGCCCAAAGTATCAACTATTTATTTATTTATTTATTTATTGTTATATGGAAAACTACAGCATGAATACAAATTATAAAATATATAGATAGTGTAAAATATATAAATAGTGTGTGTGTGTGTGTGTGTGTGTGTGTGTGTGTGTGTGTGTGTGTGTGTGTGTGTGTGTGTGCGTGCGTGTGTGTGTGTGTGTACGTGCTTGACTACGTGCTTGACTATTGTTCAAGGATTTTGAATTGTGACCAATGATTCAATAACAAGTTTCTTAAACTTCTTCTTATTTGAGTTGAAGGGGTCGACATTAAAAAAATTTGAATTGTATGAGCGTGGTATGCGAGACAATACTGAATTTGATGAATACCGGGTATGAGAGAGTGAAACATGAAACAAACGACTATTACTGTGACGCGTACGCTTAGACGGCACATTAAGCGAAAGCCCAGATAGTAACTGTGATGAGTCTATTTGACCTGTTAGTAATCCTTGCAGAAACAGCATATCTAATAATTCACGTCTATCTTGCAATGGAAGAATTTTGTAGTATTGACAACAGTCTTTATATGAGACACCGTTATAGTAAGTTTTGAAATTTAGATATTTAATAAACTGTTTCTGAATCGATTCAACAGCGTTTATGTAAGTAGCATATTGTGGAGACCAGACGCAAGAGGCATATTCTAGAGTACTTCTAACATACGCAAAGTAAATTCTTTTTATACATTCGACATGATCAAAAGATTTAGATACTCTAAATATGAAACCAAGTGTTTTATAAGCTTTTTCAACTATGTAATTTATGTGATCTACCATAAGAAGTTTCGAGTCTAATAGAACTCCTAGGTCTTTCACTGTATTCGATTTTTGTAAGGGAATTTTGTTTATAGTATATTGAAACAAAACCGGACAGAATTTACGCGTAAAGGTTATCTGGGTACACTTCTCTACATTAATGCTTATTCTATTTTTATTGTAATATTTTACCAAGTTGTCTAAATCATTCTGAAGAAGCTGACAATCTTCTTTTTTTCTTACTGTAATGTAAACTTTTTTATCGTCTGCAAACATTAATACTCTGGAATGCAAAATATATGTCTGAATGTCAAATAAATAAGCGTTGTAGAGAAGTGGGCCCAAGTGGGATCCTTGTGGCACGCCCGATTTTACCGAAACAAAGTCGGATCTGCAACTCCCTATTACAGTCGCTTGTTTTCTGTTAGAAATATACGATTTTATCCAGCGGTACAAGTCTCCATGTATTCCCAATAAGTGTAGCTTGTGCAGCAAGATGACATGATCCACTCTGTCGAAAGCTTTTTCAAAGTCAGTGTAGATCACGTCAACTTGTGCCCCATCTTCCATATTCTTAAATATGTCGTTTGTAAAGATACTAAGATTAGTGACGGTAGATCGATTTTTAATAAAACCATGTTGTGTATTGGGAATTGCATGAGCCAAAATAGGATACAGATTTTTATATACAAATTTCTCTAATAATTTCCCTAGTACATTTAAAATTGATATGGGACGGTAGTGATCTATTTTAGTCCTAGACCCTTTCTTATGGATTGGAATTACATGTGATTCTTTCCATTTAGAAGGAAAGACTCCTTCACTTAATGACTGATTAAATAAGATAGCTATAGGTACTGAAAGGTGATCTGCACAATTCCTCAAGAAAACCGGAGGGATTTGGTCACTACCTGGTCCTTTATTACTATTCAACGAACATAATAGTTTATTAACTTCTTTAGTACTAACTTTTAAGGTATGTATATTGTCAACATTTTCTTTTATTGCGGATATCGAAAAATTTTTGTATGATGGAGCAGGATCTAAAAATACACTCTCAAAATAACCATTAAAGGCTGAGCTAATTTCTTCCTCCGATTTATATTCTTTGGAACCCAAATACATAACCCTTGGATAACCAGTATAAGTTAAGCGTTTAGATTTTACATAGTTCCATAGCAATTTTGGAGTTTTAGTAATGCCTTTCTGAATTTGTTTCATATAGAATGCATAACACTCTCGTTGCACTTTAAGCTGTCTGTCCCTTAATAATCTAAACTCGTCGTAATCTCGTGGATTGTTATACTTTTTCCATTTGCGATGCACAGAACTTTTTTCCCTAATAATAGATATGAGAGCTCTAGAAAACCATACCGGATATTTATGCCTTTTATAACACTTTGACTTTGGAACGAATTTATCTATCAAATTATATAATTCTTTATACAATATTGCAGTAATTTCTTCGGTTGATTTATATTTGAATAAAGATATCCAATCAATCTTACTTAATTCGCTATTTATACTGTCGTAGTCTCCTTTAAAAAAGTTATATTTAGTTGCTGGTTTAGGTTGTTTTTCAGCCACTAAAATTTCGGAGGCATCAATTTCTAAGGCCGGATGAAAATGATCTTCTGATATTAAAGGTACGTTTGGTAACGATACTCTAAGGTAAGTATTACTAATTAATAAATCAAGAACATGGTTACTACAATTTTTATTAAAATTGTATTGTTTAAGTCCCGAAAAATTCAGTTTGCATGTAAAATTTATGGACGCACTATGCATAAAACTTAATCATTTTCATTTAGTTTTTAGGGATTGTTCGAGTTTTAACAAATAGTCACACCTTTAGCCTCGATTTACGTAAATACGATACGTTGTTTTCCAATAAAACATTCCTTCCATTATACTTAAAAAACCAGGTGCGAGTTGGAATCGTGCACGAAGTGTTCCGTACCATTATCTATAAAAACGACCAATAATTTATGTCCGTTGTATGGGAGCCTCAATTATTTTTTTCTGTTTTTTAGTAATTGTTGTTATAGCCGCAGCCCTACGAGTGTTGCAAATGTCGATGGGCGGCAGTCATCACTTAACATCAGGTGAACCGACAGCTCGTTTGCTACCTTATCACATAAAAAATAATAAAATTAATCTAATTTTAATCGTTTTGAACGGTTTCTCCCATTACAAGTTAAAACTAATTTTAGATTCAGATGTTCCAGGTTATATATATATAATCGGAATCTCGGAAACGGCTCCAGCGATTTTCATGAAATTTAGTATGTGCAGATGCGGGGGCGAAAAATCGATCAAGCTAGGTTTCATTTTTAGAAAATTTCCTTTTATCCCTGTTTTCAGGGAATGAATAATATAATTCGAATATGACGGTAAATTTCGCCGCAAGAGAAAATGTCAAAATAGCTCGGTCGGTAACCGGGCGGCCCCAAAACAGACGGCCGTGGTTCGCGTAACGATCATTTACACATTTATTTTTTTACTTTTTTTCGATTTCAGATCATTGCTTTCTTTATTTTTAATTTTTTGTCGATTTGTTATTTTGTTACTTTTTTCCCTTTTTTTTTAAAGTTCTTTCTTTTGTGAAAAACATCGTTCATATTTTCTTATTATTACGTAGGTAAGATCGAAAAATATTATGCATATTTCATTACTAAGTAATTTGTATCTAAATGTATTTTCCAAAATACACGATTTACCAAAAAAAAACAAACCGAGCAAAGCTCGGTCCTCCGGGTACTATTATTTATAAGACTTCGATAGCTAAGGTAGAAATGAAAGTAAAAATACTTAATTTAAATAACGGATACTAATGTAAACGCTGTAGGCATATTGCTCACAGGTAAACCTCATTTTCTATTCATTAGCTTTGTAACAAAAGACGACCTTAATTGCGTTGGCACTCGCAAGGAAAATAATGAGTATATATGTGTATGTAAAAACAAATGATGGACATTTATGAGTATACATTGTGAGTAGAAAATATTATTTCAGTTACGGAGAATGTTGCAAATAGTCCTTCTAGGTCCAAATCAAAATTGGTCTATTCGATTAAGAATATTATTATTGTTATTTTTTTTTAAAACATTGCCCTTACTTTGAGATAACATTGTCATGTGTTGTAAGGACTTTTTACAAACGTAAATTTCACGTGGACAAACAAACAGATGCGAAATAACCGTCTTACGGTCACACAGCTAGTTGTCCCGTATGGGGTTCGAACCCACGACCCCCGACGCAGAAGCCAATACTTTGACAACTGCGCCAAGGATTTCATCGCCAGTTTTAAATTCTTAATTTATGTAGTAAGGTAAAGTAAATTTGAATTATTTTTCGCGGTAAGGATCCGCCTCACAGAAGGCGCAGTTTGCAGGTTTCATCTTAAGTGCAGAGACAAGCAGTAAAAAAATAAAATTATTAAAATATGTAGAAAAAGTGCGAAAAGATTGTCGCCGCTGTGGGAATCGAACCCACGTCTTCGGCATTCGCAGCCTGACGCTCTAGCCACTGAGCTAAACGGCTGATTGCCACACCTACGAAAATCTTAACGTATTCTTCTACATTGTTTTCTTAGCATTTCAAGCAATGCTTTTTTTTTATGTTAAAAGTTGCCAAGCGAGCAGACGGTTCACCTGATGTTAAGTGAATACCGCCGCCCATGGACATCTGCTACCCGAGGGTTGCAGATGTGTTGACAACCTTTTGAAAGTTGGGCTCCGGCAACCTCACTCACCAGATGAAACGCGAAAGTATTATACTTTCACTTTACGACAGGCTTCTGTGAGGTCGTGGTACTTACCCGGAAGAGCCTGCCCATTCGTGCAACAGCCGAGGCTGCTGCATGGCTCTACCACCGAAAAGCTTGGCGCCATCAACAATCTTTTCGCACTTTTTCTACATATTATATTGTTCAATCTTAAGTGCAAAGATTAGCACTATAAACAATTTAAATTTCTAAACTAAAATTCATTATAAAACGAATATATTCTGCTGAAGCCTAGTAGTTTTTCCAGTGCGGGAATTTACAAGTTTACGTTTCAAATATAAAAAATATAAAATTTAAAAAGTCCCGGCTCGAATCCGGAGACGTGGCTTCGATTCCCGCCGCGTCACTTTTCGTCGATTTTTTATACAAATTTGAACGTTACATCTTAAGTTCGAGATTAGCACTATACAAATTTAAATATTTCGACTATTTGTTCATGATCAAATAGTGGATCTATAAGTAATAAATACAAATAAATAATGTTTTCGAAAAGTTTTTACACGGCGTCCTCTAATCCCAATCTAAGCAACGCTTGTACTGTGAGTACTAGGAAACTGATAAACATACTTTATTTTCGTAAATAAATACATATTATACATATATAAACAGCCAGGTAATGGAAAAACACTGTTACAATATTTTTCCAGTAGTGGTTCACCTGTGGTAGTTGATCTATAGTCTATAGTAGTAGTATGTACATTTAAATGGTGCAGGAAAAAAATGTTATAAAACAAAGTCGTATGTATATCTGTATATATGTATGCTTAGATCTTTAAAACTATGCAACGGATCTTGATGCGATTTTTTTTACTGACAGAGTGATTCAAGAGGAAGGCTCATATGTACAATACATTGCACCCGTGCGAAGCCGGGGCGGGTCGCTAGTCTAATATATAAAATTCTTGTGTCACAGTTTTAGTGTTTATACTCTTACGAAACGGCTTGACCGATTTTGATGAAATTTTATCTGTATATTTAGTAGGTATGAGAATATCTTAATAACTTATTTTTATACCCCTAAGTGATAAGGGTGGTCCACCCCAAACATTTATTTCTACCCTACATATGGCAAAACAACGTTTTCCGGGTCAGCTAACAGTAATATAGATTTTGGGGTAAATTTTACTAACCGCATATGTATACAACTATCTTTATCTCCTAGTTGTGCCATCTTTAGTGTATCCTTTTGCTTTTATTTTTCCTGTATTTATCACCACAGATACGCAATAATAAACTAACTTAAACCAGTCGTCTCGACAGTGAAGAAACTGAAGTATATTATGTTACTAGGATATAAGCATCAGGCGATGTAGTAATCAACCACCAGTTCGTAAAGCTGCAAGCTAGGGAATAACAAAACATTTATAAAACTAGAATAAAAGGCGCTTTCTTGAAAAGGTTAACTTTCTTCGTGTCGCTGCAAGGTCAAGAGTGTTCTTTGTCAGCTGGACCTACGTTTCTAATTGACTTAAGAGGTTTATAAGCATTTGTTTAAAAAAATTCAAAAGATATGAGTGATATGGTTTTGTGACAGAAGAGTATGGTTACCAAGATATACCTTCTTGAAAATAGGTCAATTGTGGCCTCCTGAGGTGGGTTTTGATATAGTGGGGATATATAAACCTGTGGGTTTTGATATAGGTTTAAAGGCGGCAATATTTATTCATCTTTATTTATATTAATTAAACAAACAGAAAGAAATGAAAATCTTTGTTTTATCTATTTCAGATGAGGCAAATAATTAAATTGACATTAAAGAAATTCGAATCACCGGTTTAATTATGAAAGCATTTTCTTTTTAGACAAAACTTCTGTGTCTTGTTAAGTAAAACTTCACAAAGGTGTTTTAGTAAAGTTACTTGCAGTTTTATAGTTTACTTCAAGAATGAAAAGAAAGGAAGAATGAAAACGTTTTATTTACATTGAATCTTTATTAGGCACAAACACATAGAAAGGTGACGCACTCTACACTTTAGTGAGAGAAAGCAGCACATTTCTTCAAACGACGAGACATTTGTCATTAATACCACTATCGAACACATGCACCCATGAAGTGAGCGGTGTAAACATTCTTATTGGATATTATGCGACTTATTCAAGATTACTTTTTTGCTATCACCCCTTCATTTATAAGGCTTTCACGCTGCTTCATAGACCCTATCTAACCACAGATTGCGCATGTAGACAAGCGAGCACTAACAAATTGAGAGGATTGTTGGCTACCGGCGAACGATTACATCGGCCTCCGTCGACTGTGTTATTCGCTGAGACTATTAAGCGGGAATCGACCCAAGTGAGGAGGAACTACCATAAGTTATCACTATGGCTATGACTAACAAATAAGATATTTTGATAATTGTAATGCAAGTACAACACATGAGGAAATCAATGATATGTTTTTTTACCTACATTTGTTATATTATTTCAACTATATATTTTTTTATGTGAAAAATTGTCAAGCGAGCGTCTGCTAACGATAAATCTTTCACATCTTTCACAACCGTCTGGTTCACCTGATGTTAAGTGAGTACCGCCGCCCATGGACACCTGCTACACCCGAGGGTTCCAGATACGTTGACAACCTTTTGAAAATTGGGCTCCGGCCATGAGCCACTGTTGGCCTTAGGGGCCTTTACAGATCCGACGGACTTGAGGTGGCCTGGCGCACGAGGCGCCTAGCCTGAACCTCGGCGTACTATTATTACGCGTTATGGTGACTAAGCTCGAGGGCTCCCGGGGGAGCCTCGGCTCGGGCCGTCACGCTATTATTGTTACCGGTTTGGGAGGCTGTCAAGCTCTTAGGGCGCTTTGGCGGGCGCTCCATGGAGTGATCAGGCTCAAGGGTCCCCGAGAGGGGACCTCGGCTTGGGCTGTCACTCAGCACGCGTTTAGCATTCCGATTCGAGGGTGCCCGAGAGGGCCGGACCTCGGCTCGATCGGTAGCTATTATTTGACTGGGGGAATTACTAGAGCTAACATTACTACCACTTCGGAGAGCGTTGGCGCTGGGAGAAGAAGTGGCGGAAGAAACTCCAGCAACGCTTCTATCATTAATAGGAGAAAACCTGCCAGGTACGTGGCGGAACCTAGTATATGTTTGCCGCACTCGCCGGCGAGTGCGGTGTGTGTTGGTGTGTTTCTTGAGTTTTTTGATCCTTTCGATGGCGATAGTCGTCTCATCGTCAGGGAAGTCGAGAACGTGACGCGGTCTTCGGTAATCGCGGCGGAAAATATTTAGTGGCAAGGGCCTGTAGGTGACGGCACCTACGATAAGTGGGTTGGGATGCGCGGCGGCGGAATCGAAATATCGGCGCGACGCCGACTTCAGGTATTGCGCGATGGTGGGCAATTCTAGATCGACATGTATCGATATTGCGCATGAACCAGGGTGCTCCCGTGGCTCTGCGCAAGAATCGATTTTGAATCACCTGAAGCCGGTGTATTTGCTTCGGAGCAATGTGAGCGAAGACGGGGCTCGCGTACGTCATGATAGGGCGAACTACTGCCTTATATAAGGTCACCTTGTTCCGAAGGGACATTTTTGACGTTTTATTGAGGAGCGGGTAGAGGCGACCGAGTACGAAGGCCGCCCGGTTCCTGACCTGGGTCACGTGCTGGGTGAATTTAAGCTGGGAGTCGAGGACGACGCCTAGATATTTGACTTTATTAACCCATGGTACTGGGCTGTCCAAGAGTTTAACGGGGGGGGGTGGAATGGGTATGTTCTTTTTGTGCGCGAAAAGGACTGCCGCGCTTTTGGCGGGATTGATTTCGATCCTCCATTGCCGAAACCAGTCACCGATGGTGATGGCCGCAGCTTGGAGGCGTCGATGGATCAATTCGGGTGTTCTGCCTGTGGTATAGATACAGGTGTCGTCGGCAAAAAGAGCAAGTTCTACATCTTTGACACGCGGCATGTCATTGGTGTAGAGAGTGAACAAGACTGGTCCCAACACCGACCCTTGGGGCACCCCGGCTCGAACGGGATGCGTAGTCGAACACACGCCCTCGACGCGATAGCGAAAGGTTCGGTTCGTTAGGAAGTCTCGTATTATGCATACGAGACGGTCGGGCACTCCGTACCCGTATAGCTTGTATACGAGCCCGTTGTGCCAGACTTTGTCGAACGCTTTTGCCACGTCCAGGAAGAGTGCAGCGGTGTTGAGTCCACGTTGACGTTTGGTTAATATGTGCTCCGTGATGCGGTGCACTTGGTGGGTACATGAGTGTTTGGCTCTGAATCCAAACTGCTCTGGGATGGGGAGCCCTTTGGTGTCCATAAGGGATCTTAAGCGGGCTAATATTAGTCTTTCAAAGATCTTCCCAAATGTTTTAAGAAGACTTATTGGACGATATGAGGTTGGGAGAGTGGCGGGTTTAGAGGGTTTGAGGAACCCTATGACATCGGCTTCCTTCCACTCTGATGGGAAGAAGCCTTCGGTTAAGGCCGCGTTGTAAATTAATACTAATATCTGAAGGATGCTTGTAGGGAGGAGCTTGGTCACCTTATTGGTGATTCCATCTGAGCCTGGTGCTTTACGGGGGCGTAGTTTTTTAATAGTCTCTACTAGTTCTAGGCACGTGACGGGGGAACGGGATCGCGGAGTGGCTCTAGAGCTTTCCTTTCTACTCTCTAGAGACTCTAGGCTGTCAGCCAGGCATTCGGCCTTTTCTTCGTCCAGCATTGCTGGCGTTCCTATCGGACGGATCCGGCCACCTCAGTCACCAGACGAAACGCGCAAGTATTATACTTCTACTTTACGCCAGTCTTCTGTGAAGTCGTGGTACTTACCCGGACGGGCCTGCCCATTCGTGCAACAGCCGAGGCTCCTGCGTGGCCCTACCATCGTTTAAATGTATATTGGGGCGACACTAGCTATTTCTTCCAGTCTTCAATTAACAAAATTGAAATAGTGTTCTCTCACCTCATCTTAAACTTTTAATTATGAATAACATTTAATTATTACGTCTCAGTAAATAACATATGTATATTGTATAAAAATAAACATGAGTAACATATTATATACATGAGAAATGTCTCCACGGTTATATTGAAAACTAACTTTCAAATTAATCAGTCAGACGTAGTTTGATTTGACTTAACAAAGCAATTATATAAAGCCAAATATTAACGACTTCATTTGCTATAATGGATTTTGGAATTAATTTGATTATAAATCAAAACTATTCAAGAAGCTACATAAGTACGTAAAAATAAAGTATTTCATGTAAGGAATAAATTTGATAAATGTTCCAATTATTTAGTTATTTGTTACATGTCTTTGGGTTAAAATTGTGTCGATATATATTTTTATTAGATGAAAGTAAATCGTTAACTTTAAACTACACTCACGTGTTAAATCGATTCCTCCTCACGACTTGGTAAAAAATCTCATAAGTTCAATGGGAAGCCGCTTCCAAGCCATTATCAAGGCTAGGGGAGGCAACACCAAGAACTTATGAAACAAGTTTATTTAATTTAACACGTGTCTTTTTTAATTTTTATATTTTACATAGCTTTGCCTCACTTTTATTTAATTTCATTCGACCCCAATTAACTTAAAAACTACTGGATAGATTTTGAAAATAAAAATATCGTTTTGGTTTGTACTTAAAAAAGCCTACCATATACTCTAACCACATCCTGGGTTGACTGGTAGAGAATGCCTTTGGGCATTAAGTCCGCCCTTTGTTACCTTGTTTTACTGAAGATTGGCAATAAAGATTAAATAAATAAAAAAAAAGTTACATCTTAACTGCAAAGACTAACTGAAGTGGAGTCCCAGTTTTCAGTTCTTTGGTTGGTTTGTTTTGTTTGTTGGTCAAACAATATCGTAACAAAAACATAAACACTACTATTTGAAGACATAATATTAGGACGAATGCATGAGCACACGATATCGTTTTTAATTGACGTAATCGAAGTCAAATGTCTTTGTAGCGAACAAATAATATTATTATAAAGATTTGATAGGTTCAATTTCCAGTTTTTTGGAAATAGTAAGACTTATAAAATAGATATTTTGGAGTACTATGTTATGTTAAACCTGAATTGTTTGTTATATTTTATCGACCAGTAACAGGACAGTATGCAATCAAAAAGGGCGATGTTGTTCATAGAGTTTCGGTGTAAAAGTAATTAACGCAACCCTCATGTAGAGTGATAAATCTTTCACAATGGACCGTCATTAAACCTAAAACACCACGCGAATTAATAAAATTAGGCTACGGTTAATACATTTAAAAGTAAAGTAACGATCAGCCTATACATGTCCCACTGCTGGGCAAAGGCCTCCTCTGTATAGAGGGTATCAGGGCATAGCCCACCACGCGGCCCCACTGCGGATTGGTGGACTTCACATATCTTCGAATATTTCGAATATTTCGAAAATATGCAGGTTTCCTCACGATGTTTTCCTTCACCGCAGAGCACGTGATAATTCGGCACTTAAAATTAACAATTTCATTGGTGCCGGCACTGGGGATCGAATTCAGGTTGCTCGAGACCTTGATATATTTAGGCTTTATACGATGAAAAAAGAAACTATTAAATAAATATTTCTCGACATTTATTTATACAACATTATCTAGACATAGACCAACCGAAGGTTTTATTGATAGTAGGTAACTTATAAATATACTTTTTATTTGACTCCGTATTAAACGTGTATATCAGTGAACGCAAATTAACAAGGAAGCATTATTGTCGCTCCAAAATGACATAACGAAAAACTATACCGTGACGGCGCTGGCCTTATAAACCGTACCGCGAGCAGATCCGTCCGGGTAAGTACCACAACCTCACAGAAGACCGGCGTAAAGTATAAGTAATACTTCAGAGTTTCATCTGATGAGTGAGGTATCCGGGGCCCACTTTATTTAAAGGTGGCAACGTATTTGCAACCCTACGGGTATTGCAAATGTCCATGGGCGGCGGGTATCACTTTACATCAGGTGAACCACCAGCTTGTTTGCCACTTTCTCACAAGTTAAGTCGTTGTCTAGTACCAGATAATGCGTAAAGCTTAATTATGTTGTTCATATATTTACTATGTATGTTGCCGTTTGCCAACGCATGTTGTAATATAAGATGCGTGCATGTACTATAAGATCATATAGCCTTAAGAATCGAACCCACTGTTTCTTTTTTTATAAAGAATTGGGCAAAATTGGCATTAACAGACAAAAATTGTTTAAAAACAGACAAGAAAATATTTAAATACCGACAAGTTACCAACTTGGTATTAAAGTTTTGACACTTATTGCGTTAAGATTGAAAAACTACTAAGCATTTATATTTTTAGATTCAAGATAATTATACTCTTATTCTGTCTACATTTTCTCTGATGTGGAAACTTTTTGAAGAGTCTTCTGTTCTCTAATTTATTATTAATAAAATTATATATATTATTATTCAGTTCTTATATTGGTTATTTCTGTAAGTTTCGTAATTATGGCTGGATGCAACGTCTCTTAAAAAGAAATGGAAAGATTTCTTTTACTCATTCATCTGGATGAGATGACGATATTGCGAGATCGCTCGCAGATCTCAACTTCCATATTAGCTTGGAGTTAGAGATAAGTTGGCAAGCTTCAAACTTTTCGCCTCTTACCGCTGCAGTAAGATTAACCCCGTAATACAAAGTTAGCCTCATGCCTCTTTGAAATAATAATTGTGCTACAGCGAAGTTCCAAGAGAGCCAGAATGATATATTTGAAAATTTGATATTATACTTTCAAAAAGCCAATGCAAAATTTATAGAAAATATTAGTTTTTTTTTGTAGAAAATTTTTTTTGTAGGAAAGGTCGGAAAAATTATATTAAGATCAATTTCAGTTGAGATCATCAGACACTTTTAAAACATAGTAAATAAAACCGGCCAAGTGCCAGTCGGACTCGCACACAACGGGTTCCGTACCGTTCCGTACATTATGTACAAAAACGGCAAAAAAAAATTTTATTCTATTTTTTAGTTTTTGTTGCCATAGTGGCATAAGAAATACATCATCTGTGTTTTCACAACTAACTGTGTTTCAACTGTCTAACTGTCATGGTTCATGAGAAGCCTAGTGACAGACGGACTGACAAACAGACAGCGGCATTAATCAAAGAAGAAGAAGAAGAAGGACAGACAGCGGAGTCTTTGTAATAGGGTCCCGTTTTACCCTCTGGGTACCCCCCTGAAAAGAAACATCAAGAATTATCTTGGAAATTTTGCCTTATCGTAGAAGGCTACGTTTGAATTATCGTTTAATGTATGAAAACCAACTTATACCTTACATGGTACCATTCAAATGTGTCACGGGCACTTAGTACTAGAATCAAATTTTGTCAATAGTGAAACAGCACTGTCGGCGTACCATACGATCCTGACAGATGTTTGCTTAGGATTCCGTCGATAGTACCATGCCTTGAGGCAATGCTTTGTTCGAATTCCAGGAACGAACTTGTATTAGACAGATGTCACTAAAATGGAAAGGAACATGTAGACTACACGTGAATTCAATGGAAGTAGAACAAAATTAAGAATAGCATTTTGTTCTCAACGAGATATTATACGTT
>CAKOGK010000174.1:0-15196 GCA_933534255.1 Iphiclides podalirius | reverse complement strand
GAGCCACCGAAAACTCCGGAGCCTCCGAAGCCTCCGAAGACTCCGAAGCCACCGAAGCCTCCGAAGCCACCGAAGCCTCCGAAGCCTCCGAAGACTCCGAAGCCACCGAAGCCTCCGAAGCCTCCGAAGCCACCGAAGCCTCCGAAGACTCCGAAGCCTCCGAAGCCACCGAAAACTCCGGAGGCACCGAAGCCACCGAAGACTCCGGAGCCACCGAAGCAATTCAATATCTAAAGTCCCTTAAAATCAGAAATAAATGGTATTTTTAAAATTTTTGCGCGGAACCTTAGTATTTTCAACCGGCTTTAAAATAAGGAGGAGGTTCTCAATTCGATTGTATTTTTTTTATTTTTGTTCCCTCAGAACTTTCGACTCTAAATATTAAAACACAATGTAGAATGAAAGACGTTAAGACGATTTTCGTCAGTGTGGCAATCTGCCGTTTAGCTTAGTGGCTAAAGCGGCCGCGATTGCCGAAGACGTGGGTTCGATTCCCACAGCGGCGACAATCTTTTCTAATTTTTCTAGTAACTTTAATATTATTTATCACAACGCATATTAATAACGTCCGTAACAGAGCCGCGTTCGTCTCCGGCCGGCTAAGCACTTTAACCAGTCAAGTAAAATGTCCTTAACCCTTACAGGACCATAAGATGTCCAAGACTAAATATGCCGATACAACACAATATTTTAGCTATTGTGGGTATAAAGTAAGAGGATATCTCCAGAAAAAACATAGAAGGATGTATAGGTTTCCTATAATTTAATGGGAAATATTTTTCCCTATGGACCATAAAAGTAAATAAATAAAGAGTAAGGTTTATTTTATCGGTATTTTATTTATTGCTTTGTAATACAAAAAACACAGTAAAAATTATCAGAAAAGTAAAATAAATAGTTAGTTATGGTATTCTACGAAACAATTTCGTTTACTTGTGAAGCACAAGTGTTCATTGCACATAACACATTTATTATGTCTCCTATTTTCTATACGTCGTTCTGCACAGTTTACGTATCGCTTCAGTTTATTTCCAATGCGGAGCTTTTCAGAGGAGACTTAAGTGATTCTTGTTTGCTGTCTACATGTAAAATATCGGAATACTTGGCGTCGAAATCTCGAGCAATGTCCAGTTCCGGGGTCAATTGGAAAGTAAGACCACATTGGCTTCAAAGAAGGTAGGTTCGCTCAGTAAGGCGAGACATCACGTCGGCGCAACGCCTAAACCTTTATAAGGCGCAAATTCGGCCCCACATGGAGTACTGTTGTCACCTCTGGGCGGGAGCCGCCTATTACCAACTTCTTCCATTTGACCACATCCAACGTAGGGCAGCTTGGGTTATCGACGATCAAAGTCTTTCCGATCGACTTCATACTTTGGTTCTGCGTAGACATGTTGGATCATTCTGCATCTTCTACCACACCTATCACGGGGAGTGTTCCGAAGAATTGTTTGGATTGATTCTGGCGGCCGAATTTCACCATCGGACAAAAACCAAAAATTTCATCCACACCACCTCGATTTCCAGCGTTCCTCAACAGCGAGATTTTCAAGGCATTTCCTGCCTCGTACAACCGCTCTGTGGAACCAGCTGTCGCCGGGTGTGTCAAAAAGAGAGCATACTCTTTCCTAAAAGGCTTGCAACACATTTGTAAACCCTCTAGTGTTGCAGGTGTCCATGGGCGGCGGTGATCACTTACCATCAGGTGAGCCTCCTGCTCGTTTGCCGCTTTCTTCCCATAAAAAAAATATTAGACCTCGTGCTACATGTTGATGATACTTCTTGAACAGAATCTTCAATTTCAACAACATCGGTTCCATTTTCTACATCTTGAGCTATGAACTGCTGGTCTTCTTCGTCTAACTGTAGTCTGTAGTAAGTTATCTTCTCCGTCACTACTATCGCCATAAGCAATAGTTCTTCATCTTGAATATGAAATTCTCTGCACTTTTAGTCTTTTCTGTAAAAAAACCATGAAGGTAAACTGTATAAAATACAAGAAAATACAAGAAATCCCTACATTATCATAAAGCACTACATATAATAATAATACAACGAATACACCAGATATGGACCAGAGGGAAAAATATTTCCCTTTAGATGATTTGCAATTTTCAGGTACTTGTGCTAATGTTCTGCAGTTTACTGTATTATTACAAAAAATTATACTTACCAAATAATGTAAAACACGTGACAAAATAAAGTTATTTTTATTTGCTCAAGTCCAAAACACTTCCTAGATATTATTAATTCAGCCCGCGAATGTTTTGGTTTTGGCGCAATAAAGTTAGACAGTTATTTTTTGTTTATTCATTCAGAAACACATTTGCCGCCTTGGACATACGTTTTACTTTGACATTTAGTAAAAAAAATATCAATTCAATAATAATTGAACAATCGATAATGATTTTTGTAGAAGGGAAAAATATTTCCCTTGGGCGTGAAAGGGTTAAGACACAAATTACTTTTATACAAAGCTTGCGTACGGCCAATCATGTCCTACGCATGCATGATTTTCGCCCACACGCACCCTACTAGCTTGCACAAATTGCGAGTGGTGCAAAATAAGTTCATCCGGTGCGCAGTGGTATCAACGCAACGTCGACCTGCACAGCGATTGCAGACTCCCGACGATTCGCGAATTTTTCAAAGACCTGACCAAACGGTTCTTCGATAGAGCCGAACAGCATCCCAACCCTCTGGTGGTATGCGCAGCAAATTCACCGATCCAAACGCGAACGTCAACACTCAACAAGCGTCGCCCGCGAAACGTCCTCATCGACTCGATCGATGAAGGGGACTTAGGTACTTCGGACCCACCGTCGGGGGTCCCGCCGGATAACACTACAGACACAGTTAGTGTAGCAACAAACACATTAGTTCGCCCTCGCCTCCGAGCACGGCGAGACCAACACAACGCGTACACAAGGTACACCCGCGTTCCAGGGCGGTTCTCACCGCCCCCAGCCACCGATTAGCTAAAATCACAGTCGATGGCCTTCGGGGTCTCGGTCCGCACCGCAACTTGGCCCTTAGATGGCCCTTAGATGACAAGTCGCAGTTAAACGCACGCATGAGCACATGCGCGGCCCTACCCACAGCGGAGGGCCCAAACCCGTGGGTTCTGGCTAGCCCACCGGTTCTGCGTCAGATGAAGCTTTAATAGTCTCGGGACTGAAAGCACAAACATCAGTTATCTAAAAAAAATCATCAATCATTTGTGATTATATACATCTTGCATTTGTTTGTTACATGTTTCACAGCTTTAGAGTAAATAACCTGAAGAAATTTAAGGACGAATATTATGTGCTTAACAACGTAAAACACTTAAACGTAAAAAAACAAACGTATTTAACGTAAAGAAATTCGTAATCCGAATAAGTAGTGCGGGATTGATCGTTTTATCTTAATGTGACACTGTGGCAAACTGGCGGTTCACCTGATGTTAAGTGATAAACGCGGCCCATGGACATTTGCAACGCTCGCAGTTAGAATTAACTTCCCACTCGATAAAACTTTGTATCTTTCTTCATTTTTAATTCGCTACAAATAATGCTTGGTTTTGGTTTTGAAAAATTATATTTAAACTTATAAAAATTATATTTGTAATGTCTTAGCATAGAAGGTGGTTAAAGGCAGACACGAAGACTTATTTCACAACTTTAATGTCCTTTTACATGAACAGTTTTGTGTTTTTGGAACAGTTTTAAACTACATACTGCAGCGTAGACAAAAGATATATGGCGAGGCGGGCACTATCCTACGATGGCGCTTGCGACGCGACAACGAATCCGTAAAACGACGGAGTAGATGTCGGTGCATTGAAGGAGAAAAAGTTTACTTGTGATAGCGTACTCAACTCGTTACATATTTTTTTTAATAATACTTCTGATTAATATCGCCATTACAACAATAACATGTAAGATATAACAATAGTTGCGCCAAGCATTGCTTCAAATGCTAAATAACAATGTAGAAAGAAGGCGTTAAGATTTTCGTCGCTGCGGCCATCAGCCGTTTAGCTCAGTGGCTAGAGCGTCAGGCCGCGAATACCGAAGACGTGGGTTCGATTCCCACAGCGGCGACAATCTCTTCGTACTGTTTCTACATGTTTTAATGTTCAATCTTAAGTGCAGAGATTAGCACAATAAAAAACTTTAAAATTTATAAAAAGCAATGGCGACATCTCTTGTTCGAATTATCGTTGTAAAACGTTATTCGAAATTGTTTGTATGCTGGAAAGGATATAACAATAGATGCGCCAAGCATTGCTTCAAATGCTAAATAACAATGTAGAAGGAAGGCGTTAAGATTTTCGTCGCTGCGGCCATCAGCCGTTTAGCTCAGTGGCTAGAGTGTCAGGCCGCGAATGCCGAAGACGTGGGTTCGATTCCCACAGCGGCGACAATCTCTTCGTACTGTTTCTACATGTATTAATGTTCAATCTTAAGTGCAGAGATTAGCACAATAAAAAACTTTAAAATTAATAACATGTAACATAAATAAGTAACAATATTTTTGAGATGATTAAATTGTTTTTACAATACTGCCATCTAGTTGAAGTTGACACAATTAAAATTTCAACGATTTGTTCATACAAAGTAGTTTGTATAGGAGTGAAAAGACCTGACGCACTCGTTACGTCCCGCTCGTGGCCCTACCATAAATGGCATAGTAAATGATTATGTTTTACACTAGCAAATTCATTTTTTAATTAATCCTTTAAAAATGAATACCAAAATACCAATTGTTCCTTAGTAAAAATGAAATGTTAATAAATACAAGATTTTTAATTAACTGTGATTTATATATCGGACCGTGAAATGCGTATAAATTTGCCACACGCAACTTGACTGTCGACTGTTTTCTTTTCATGTGTTATTATTGATTAATTCCTCCTGTACTGAATGTAATTTTGGCAACTGTTTCTAAACTGTTTGAAACGAGATCAATTCGGGAATAATGTCGCCGACGCTTAGTTTCATCGTAATTTTATTGATTTGTGATCTATTTTCCGCATCTCAGGCAAGTTTGGTTTTTTCTTTAATGAAAAAATATGTTGCTGCACTCTACTCAAGCTCACTGTAGTGAACTCAATAGCGTTATTTTTATTTTCTCTAAAAATATAATTTGTAAATATATTGACTTCTTGTTTTTACGTTAATATTGTACAGGGTTAAATGAATGCATTTTAACGAAGATTAGGTTTTATTGCGTTGTAATTTGATTTTTACGGGACAGTGCCGTTACCATGTCCGCTGGAAGGTGTTTGAAACATCGGGAATTTAAAATTCAAATTAAAACACGATACAATCCGTAATCTAATTTTATTTAAAATTTTTCTTTTTTCTTTTCTTATTTTTTTAAAACATTGTCCTTACTTAAGGATAGCAACCCTGTATTGTAAGGACGTTTACAAACAAAAATTTCACGTGGACAAGCACCCAGATGCGAAACAACTATCAGTGGGTCAAACAAATTCGCCGCAGCCAATACCGCGGCAGCCGCGCTAGGAGTCGTCTTTCCTTCCTTTTCTACTGTCGACGTTCTCACGTGTATATACATAATTATATGTTGTTCTTCTTTCATCAGGGTTCTCCAATCGATGTTTGCTTGGGAGGAGCTAAATTTTGCCATCGTGCCCTTCAAGTAAGTCTAACGTAAGAGTAACGCACGCACGCACGCACGCACGCACGCACGCACGCACGCACGCACGCACGCACGCACGCACGCACGCACGCACGCACGCACGCACGCACGCACGCACGCACGCACGCACGCACGCACGCACGCACGCACGCACGCACGCACGCACGCACGCACGCACGCACGCACGCACGCACGCGCGCACGCACGCACGCGCGCACGCACGCACGCACACACACACACACACACACACACACACACATGTGTAGAACTCTCTTTATTCAATCTTCTTATACCTGGACAGTTACTTAAGACAAATTATTTTATGTACAATTATTCCAGCTTTGTTAACTATGCTTGATTCCGTGGGGTGAGGACCTGGTGATCTGTAATACAGGTTTTTTACACCTATAATAGACACCAGCTCCGCACAATTACCTGATTAAATTTTTTACTGAAGCTGTACCAACTTATGATATTGTATCTTGTTGTCATGTATTGTGAGGAGAAATAAATACATTATTATTGTTATGGGGGATATTCATTTGTTTTCTCGTCTGGTTGGGTTTATAAATAAAAATAAAAATAAAAATAAAGATATAGATATATATTGCATATATGAAATAAATATTATGGATAAAAATAAACATATATATATATATATATATATATATATATATTGTTATTATTATTATTATATGCGGTGACAAGACATGAGTTTCTTTATTCTCAATCCGTAATTAAAACATTACTGTATTTCTAAATAAAGACGTATTCAATTTGAAAATTGTATAAAATTATTTCGCTCTGACCCTTTAGGCTACGTTTCTATTGTAGAACATTGTTATATGTGATGTATTTAAATTGTAAGGTTGGTTCGGTTGCTGCGTAGGCTTAATTTCTTTTCTCACACCGAAAAAGTATTTAAGAACAGATAATTCTTTCGGATCCGAGTGTATTTTTGCCTTTGCAAATTTTGCACAGATTAACATGGACCGATTTCGCTAATTCTTTTTTTATAATATTCCTTGAAGTAGGAAGATGGTTCTTACGGAGAGAAAAATTAAAAAAATTGCCTGAAAAAGTCTAAGAACAACAATTTTCTATATTCCAGTACAAAAGATTCGTAATAATACTTAAAAGTCAATTTGAACTTTAATACCATACCATAAAGTTTAAGTGTTAGTGGATGGGTGCCGGGAAGGCAAAACAAGTGTGTGACTGTGGTAAAATGTCACTTGAAATGTAAACGTCTCTTTGCTGTGCATCATCAATCACTACATAGTATAAAACAAAGTCGTCCCGCTGTCTGTCTGTCCCTATGTACGCTTAGATCTTTAAAACTACGTAACGTATAATGAAGCATGCTCTAACAGTTTGGAGGGTTTAAAGCGCTTCTTGTTTCACTCTGGACTGAGTGAAACAAATTTTCTGGAGCTTTATTGGGTAAATATTGGACATAACTTGTGATATTAAAAATTAATATCAAAAATATTTTTTTAGTACAATCTTGCGTACGCACAAACGGTATACTTTAAAGTTCTAGGTAAAGTGAAACATGTTTTTGGTATCCGTACGATATATTATAAATTACGTAAAACTTTTGTATTCGGACACACAAAGAAGCTACGTTGGATATGGCCGAAGCCGTGGAATTGGCCAAGGCCGAAGCCGCCGCCCAATAAGCCGTCGCCCAATAAGCCGTCGCCCAATAAGCCGCCCAAGCCGAAACCTGATATGCCTGATATAGCTGATGTGAGTAATCTAATATGTTAAAAATTAAAGTAATTTTACGGATTTATCGCGTTTATTTTTAATTTAAATTTCCTACGTTTCGAACCCTTTACAGCGTTCATGGTCATGGGACAGACTGAGGCGTTGGACGTCTGATTGTCATTGTTAACCCAGGCTACCGTCAGTTTTTGAAATGCTAAATTTGTGTCCGATGTATGCAGAAGGAGCTAATTGTATCTTGTCTTGTAGTAGTGGTTTCGTTTGGGCCTAGATTTAATTTTATTGATGATAGGATCCCAGGCTGATGGTAGCAAGCAACCCTCTTCTCTATTGAAATTAGGATGTTTTTTTAATTTCAATAGCCTCGCGAATCATTATTGGGAGAGGAATCGGTGTTCTTTTGCAAGGATCTGTCGTCTTTCAAACCTGACGTAGTGGTTGGGCCGATTTAATGTGTGCTCACAAACTGCAGATTTTGTTCGATCTACTATGTTTCTATTGCTATGTAAGTGAGCCCACATTCACAGTCAAGTTTGTACACTCCTGGATCTTGCAGAGGGATATTACACTTGACAGATGGTAAAAACTGACTAATCTTCTTCGGCGGCTTGTAGAGTGTGTTAATTGAAGCCTCCTTTAAGATATCTTGTGACTCATATGACGTATGGTAAAATAGCAGGTACTCGCTCCACTGTGGATGGTTTCACTCGGTCACAGTGACGTCGGCGCGGTGCACTAAATTTGTTGTCGTGCAGTACTTGCTTGACATGTTGAAGCTCAGCGGCCAGGTGTTTCTTGTTACAGATCCCCTGTGCTCTCTGAAGCAAAGATTTACCCACGGTAGCTAACTGGGATGGATGGTGGCGAGAGTCACCGTTGAGGTATCTATTTGTATGGCTTGCCTTCCTAAACACAGTGTGGCTCGGTGTTATTTGGATTGCGGATGGCCAAAACACTAAGAGTGCTAAAGAGTTATTATTCTCTAATTCTTAAGATCTTCGCGCTTCCTCGAATGTCCTTCTTCGATGACAATCAGACGTCCAACGCCTCAGTCTGTCCCATGACCATGAACGCTGTAAAGGCTTCGAAACGTCGGGAATTAAAAATAAACGCGATATATCCCTAAAATAGTTTCATTTATAATGTGTAATCGCGTAAATATAAGAAATTATAATCTAATATGTGTTAGAATTATAGATTGTACATCCGTAGCCTAGGTATTTTTTTCAATTTAGTAACAAATATCCTGTATATATTTAATGTTTTCTGCAAGTTACACTCCTACGTTTATCTTTTTACTATTCATAAAAAGATATAAACAAATAGTAATAAGTAAAAAGATATAGACCCAACGGGATCAGTCAGTATGTTCAGTAATGCTTTTGGATGACGTTAGGTATAATTTAATTAGTATTTGAAAAGTGTCACAAAATATTAGAGTAAAGAAATGCCTTGTAAGAACTTTTTCATTTCAAAACCAAAAAGATACAAGTTAGCGCGTGAACCGCTAAAAAGTCCCTATTTGCCATAACTCCTGATTTTGAGAACACTGTCTGACACAGATAGTATCGGAATATTTGACGTCAAAATTTGAGCGACGTCCAGTTAAGCGTTCAATTGGAAGGTAAGGCCAAATTGGCCTCAAAGAAGCTTGGTGTGCTCAGCGAGGCGAGACAATATTTCACGTCGGCTCAAATTCGGCCCCACATGGCCGCATCTCTGGGTGTGAGCCCCCCATTACCAGCTTCTCCCATTTGACCGCCTTCAAAGCGCGGTTCGTGTAATCGAAGATCAAGTTCTTTCCGATCTTTGGCTCAGCGTAGAGATGTTGGATCACTCTGCGTCTTCTATCGCATGTGTCACGGGGAGTGATCCGAGAAAAAGTTTCGATTGATCCCGCTAAATATCACCGGCGGACATCGCGCTAAAACCATAAATTTCATCCACACCACCTCGAAGTCCAGCTTTCCACAATAGCGCGATTTTCAGGACATTTCCTGTCTCGCCGACTGCTCTGAGCTGCCGCCGGTGATCTTTCCGAACCGTCACGACCTAACCTTCAAGAAGAGCATGCTTTCCTGACAGGCCGGCAACGCATTTGTAAGCCCTCCGTGTTGCAGATCTTCATGGGTGGCAGTGATCACTTTCCATCAAGCGAGCCTCCTGTCCGTTTGCCCCATAAAAAAATAAAATCCTTGAACGCAAATTTCACAAATATAGTTTAATATAAACCGCAACTGCTTGCTAATGCAAAATTAATTTACTTTTTAAGGTACCACCGTGAGTATTTAAACTTTTTTTATTAACAGCATGAAATTTACAAGAGGTGGGAATGTAAATTCGTTAAGACCGCTTGCCCTTGATTGGTTATACATAATGTTAACTGTTAGAATTGTAAGTAAGTGTCCTTTTTTTTCTGATACGATGAAGACTGTTTCGTAGTGAAAGACAATGAGAGAATAATGGAGATATTGGTGATTAGATATGCTGGTCAGGCATTCCGTTCTCAGGGCATACAAACATTTTCCACAATAAACAGAAACAGTTCTTGGTGAAGTTTGTTCTGATCCAAAAGGGAAAAAAATATTGCTCTATTGGATTTTGTCAGTTCTGTTTTCTACTAACACAGGGCCTGTAAAACAGGGCATCTTGGTATTTAATGCTTTGGGATTAAATAAGACCTATGCTAGAACTTGTAATCAGTTTTGTATTGAACGCGCAAATAGGGTGTCATCAAAACGACAATGATTACTAAAAGTAAAAATTCCTTAAAAATAAAACAATTCCTAACGATTTTGATATTTGGTATGCATATTCTGATTGTTGAAATACGCTAATCAAAACTTTTTTTTACAGTCCATCATACGAGGAATACTAAAGGGTAGTTGCAGGAGGTAAAACTTAATAAAGATTTTCAGTATCGAAGTCGCCTGTTTCTATTACCCATCATTACCCATTGAAAGTCAATGTTACTTTATTTATTAATCCTGTATTCGTTAGTATTGAATGAATAGATACAGAGCATAGTCGTTTAATTATTGCATATTATTCATGTTTATGTTATGCTTTAATGGTTTATTTTATTAATAACTAGCTTTTACTCGCGTTATACCCGCGTTGAAGCCTTTAAATAAATATTTTTTTTTATATATTTTTTTATTAAAAAGAATCCTATGTCCTTTTTAATACCTCTAAGAATATATGAACAAATTTTCTTGATAATCGTTTGAAAAGTTTTGGCCTGAAAGCGTAACAAACAAACTTCATTCACAGTTATAATATTAATAAGGAGGGATGATGTGGCCTCAAAATATTGAGCTTTTGGTGCGCGAAAAGCCTGACCTGAGAAGATCCGGCGAAAGAAACTCAGTAGGACATTTTTTTTACAATTATTTGACAAGAAACGTGTGAGAAATTTAAATTTTTACAGTGCTAATCTCTGTACTTAAGTTTGACATTAAAATTTGTAGAAAAAGTCTGAAAAAATTGTCGCTGCTGTGGGCATCGAACCCACGTCTTCAGCATTCACGGCCTGACGCTTTAGTACTTTTTCTACAAATTTTAATAAGAAACGTGTTAACAATATATATATATATATATATATATATATATATATATATATATATATATACAGTATAAAGGTCACTTGAATGATCAATTAATTTACAGGGTGTGTTTTTATTTAAATAATCACTTATATTATTATAGCCGTTACCACACAAATGTTCCTATACAATGCTTGAATTTAGAAGTTGATACATTGTGGATTTTTTTGGGATTTCGTTGTAAAAACGCAAAGATTGTCCCATAAAATAATTTCTTATTCTACTCAGTTTAGTTGTGGGTAGAATGAATTTATGTTTGTGTATCTTGTATTAACTGATGTTTTTGCTTTCAGTCCCGCGACTATTAAAGCTTCATCTGACGCAGAACCGGTGGGCTAGCCAGAACCCACGGGTTTGGGCCCTCCGCTGTGGGTAGGGCCGCGCATGTGCTCATGCGTGCGTTTAACTATGACATGTCATCTAAGGGCCATCGAAGTTGCGGTGCGGACCGAGACCCCGATGGCCGTCGACTGTGTTTTTTTTAGCTAATCGGTGGCTGCGGGCGGTGAGAACCGCCCTGGAACGCGGGTGTACCTTGTGTACGCGTTGTGTTGGTCTCGCCGTGCTCGGAGGCGAGGGCGAACTATTGTGTTTGTTGGTACACTAGCTGTGGGTGTAGTGTTATCCGGCGGGACCCCCGGCGGTGGGTCCGGCGTATCTAAGTCCCCTTCCTCGACCGGGTCGATGAGGACGTTTCGCGGGCGACACTTGTTGACGTTCGCGTTTGTGTCGGGTTGGTAATTTGCTGCGCTTACCACCAGAGGGTTGGGATGATGTTCGGCTCTATCGAAGAACCGTTTTGTCAGATCTTTGAAATATTCGCGAATCGTCGGGAGTCTGCAACCGCTGTGCAGATCGACGTTGCGTTGATATCACTGCGCACCGGTTGCACGGCGGATGAACTTATTTTGTACTATTTGCAGCTTGTACAAGCGAGTAGGGTGCGTGTGGGCGAAGGTCATGCATGCGTAGGACATAATAGGTCGTACGCAGGTCTTATATAATAATAATTTGTGCCTTAAGGGCATTTTACTTTTAGCGTTAGTTAAATTGTGTAGCCGGCCGGAGACGAACGCGGCTCTATTACGAACGTTATTAATGTGCGTAGTAAATGACATACGCGAGTCGAAAGTGACTCCTAAGTATTTGACCTTTTTCTCCCAGGGGAGCGGTTGGCCATAAAGGGATATTTGCCCCAACTTTCTGCATTGGCGAGGGCCATTATAAAGATGTGACGGGTAAGTACTTCGTGTGTGAAGTGAATCGCCACACTTTTTTCGGGATTTATTTCTATTCTCCATTTGCGGAACCAATCGCCGAGGCGTTCGGCGGCGCTTTGGAGTCGAGTGGTTAGTATTCTAAGGTTGCGGTCTGAATAAAAGAGCGCGGTGTCATCCGCGAAAAGCGCGAGATTGACGTGGGGGTCTTTGGGTATGTCGCTCGTGTAGAGCGTAAAGAGCAAAGGTGAGAGGCAGGAGCCTTGTGGTACGCCGGCCGTGAGGCGGCGGCTTGTGGAGAGGGTGCCCTCGACTCGATATCGAAAGGAGCGATTCAACAAAAAGGCCCGGATGGTGTGTACGAGCCTATCTGGCACTTTGAGTGTGTACAGCTTGTAAAGCAAGCCGTTGTGCCAGACCTTGTCGAATGCCTTTGCGACATCGAAGAAAAGAGCCCCTGTACTGATATGTTTCGGGTGGTTTAGGCCTTTTAGGATGTGCTCCGTCAGGCGGTATAACTGGTCGGGACAAGAGTGTCTAGCTCGAAAGCCGAATTGTTCCGTGGGCAGAAGGCCGTTGGAAAATACGTGCTCTTTGAGCCTGTTTAATAAGAGCCGCTCGTAGAGCTTCCCCAGGCAACTGAGGAGGCTGATGGGACGATAGCTAGAGGGCTGGTTGGCTGGTTTATTCGGCTTGCGAATGCCGATAACCGTGGCTTGTTTCCAGTCGTCCGGAAAGGAGCAACTGGAGAGTAGAGTGTTGAAAATGGTCGCCAGTAAACAGATAAGCGGCCCAGGGAGAGCTTTGAGAATTTTGTTACTGATCTTATCTGGGCCCGGGGCGGATTTCGGTTTTAAATTTTTAATAATATCTTGGACCTCTTCGGGGGTCACTGAACTTAAAGGATCGCCTTCCGGTGGAAGCGCAGCCCTAGTCTGGATTACACGGTCCACCTCCGTTAGGTGGACTGTATCGGTGTGTTCGCGCGATGGCGTACATTGCTGCTCTAGGTTGTCCGCAAGGCATTCAGCTTTTTCGGAGTCATCTAGGGCTACTGAAGCGCTGTTAGGTCTAATTAATGGCGGTAGAGATTCGCGGGGGTCTGCTTTCAGACTGCGGGCCAACCGCCAGTAGGCGGTGTGCGATGGCTCGATGTCCTCTAGGAGAGTGTCCCACGTTGTATGTCGGTGTTCCGATACACGATCTTTGACTTCTAGCTGAAGGCGTCGAAGTAGGGTTCGGTTCGATTCCGATCGGTATCGGTCGAAGGCGCGTTTGGCTGCATTTTTTCTGTCTAATTAGCAGTCTTAGGTCGGGCGGAAAGTTAAACCGTCGGTCGCCCGACAGTTCCACCGTCCGTTCCGAGTCTGTGACTGCGGAAGTAATGGTTTCTCGGAGACTTGCTATCGCTCGATTTGCGTCATCGAACGTAGATATCGTCTCGGGTAGTTCGATTAAGTCCTGGGGGTCCAAGGCCTTGAGTTTGACCTCAAGACGATGCCAGTCCACTACGGATTTGGTCGTAGGGACCGCGCCGGCGTTCTGGCCCAGTTTACACAGGACGGGCCTGTGATCTGAATCTAGTTCGTGGATTGTCTCTATCGACTCGATGTCGAGCGAGACCTCCTTGAATAACATGATATCTAGGATACTCGGTGTCGCATGTTGGTAGTTGTCCACCGTAGGATACCTAGTGGGAGTCGTAGGAGCGATTATGCTAAAGTTTAAATTATCGGATAAGCTAAAGAGATGCTTTCCGTTGTTATTTGGGATGCTGTGGATGTCCCATGAGCCGTGTTTGCAGTTTAGATCTCCTGCAATTATCACGGAAGGGCCTAAGTTGAGTAGCGTATCTAGGTCGCTTTGTAATAAGGTTTTGTTCCCCGAGAGGTAGGCTGAGACTAGTACAAGCGGCCTGTGGCCGGTGAGCGCTAACCTACACGCGGATGCCTCTATTTGACTTAGCTCTGGAATGTCGAGCGGGCAACAGTGCAAGGACCGTTTATAATAAATTAGTGTGCCTCCCAGACGGTTTGCTAACCGGTCGTGGCGGACAATATTGTAATTTGCGATTCTGGGATCGCGTACACTAGGTTTCAAGAATGTCTCTTGCACTAGAAAAATATCTACGTTATAATCGCGAAGGAATTCCGCGATTTCGTCCCTTTGGCCCTTTATGCCGTTTGCGTTGAAATACGAAACAACCAGAGCCCGAGGTTTTGTTCTACCTGCGGTTGTACTTCCCATTAAGGTGTTTTTATGGGTCTAGTTAACGACGCGGCGGAGCGCGTTTTTATTGCGCGGACTATTGTCTTTTACGGTTGGCTCGTAAAAGCCCAAAGGGCTTCCACAAGCGTTTTATGTTGGCTAATTGCCCTAAGACGCTCGTGGCCAGATGTGGCGGCCGCTATTTTAGCGGACAATACGGCGAGTTCCTGCCTATTGATCCTATCTAATAAGCTGCAAATATTAGCGATTTGCGCGAATGGGTCGTCCTTGTTTTCCGCGAAAACTGACGGAGTTGGCTGCACCTGCGGCCCGCGGCGCCGTTTGAGAGGCGGGGCAGCTGTTGTGCGATCGGTCGTGAGGCGACCGGGATTACCGGCGCGGTTACCTGCGCGGCCACCTGGGGTTTCGTCCAGGCGTTTGTGACGGGTACGGGCGCGGGAATGAATCTAACGGGCGCGGGTTTGGGCAACGTGGATTTCGCGAGAGATTTCCTCGCGGGAGTTTTCGGGGGCCTTAGCGCAGCCTCTGTAGCTAGCCGGGTGGCCGGTGGCGTTACAGTTTACGCAGTCCGGTGGATCTGCGCAATCTTTCGGCCGCGTGCACTCGGTAGTGCCGTGGTCACCGGTGCATTTGACGCACCTTGGGTGAGCGAAGCAGTTATTGGCCGTGTGGCCAAAATGCTGACAGTTGTGGCACTGTGCCACAACACCTGACTTACGCGGGGGCTCGATGACTAAGTCACTGAGCCCACAGACCCTATTCAGG
>CAKOGK010000173.1:0-15270 GCA_933534255.1 Iphiclides podalirius | reverse complement strand
TTACGCCTTCAGCCTATTCTCCACAGACGTAGTCGCGGGCAGCAGCTTGTATTTAATATATTGGCGAATCCCAAAACTGAAACAATTAAACGTATTTGCGGCCTTGTTCAAATCAACAAACAGTAATTCCCGGTTTAATAAATCTATAATTTTAAGGATTCGTATTCTGTAAGTTGCTGTGATATGTATAAGTTACGATGGGGTCGGCGTATCTTTATAGATAAAAACCCCATAAAAATAAAGATAATAAAAAGAAAAGGAGCGTAAGAAAACTTACGTTTACAAAAGTACAAGGAAAAGGAACCTCCAGTGTCATTTAGTTATTTGATAAAATAATTTTTATTAAAAGCCGGGGCATTTATTAAAAGCAAGCGACGTGTTATTGAAAATAATTTTGTCGTTACATTCTCTTGCACTGTAAAACTTCGCTGGGGGGCAATTTACATTCATTAAATGTTCACTCTTCGTTACTCTGCATTTTATTTCGTACTTATTTTATGCAGGCTTTATTCTACACTACTGCGATTTCATATTAGTGTTAATATTTCAGTAAAGTAAAAAAGAACTTAAGATGCGAATATTGTATTATTTGGGAATGTGAAGGTTATATGAGACAGACTTGATCTGAGGGAATAATTAAAATGAATATATTTATAACATAAACAATTATATAGAGAAAATTGACTACCCGTGATCATTATTTCACTGGGGTTAATTTTTGTCACGTTGCCAATAACGATGATGACCTAATAACAGATAAATTATTTTTAATAAATCAAACTTTCTCATTAAATTCAACGCTGCGATCGTAAATAAATGCGATTTGTTGAATAAACTGACCGACGTTGTCATTAAGCTTTCATAGTGCTGAATTTAATGCCTATAAATTATTTAAAAAAAATCATAATTTAAACAAAATTTGTCTTCTTTACACTTTGTGATACTACATATATGGTTTACAGAATTAAGGAATTTTTAAACTAATTATAAAGTAAAAGAGTGAATTTTTAATGACGTGTGTTTTGTCCTACTGCTCTGATATTGCCCAGCACAGGTGTTCGTCAAAAATGTTTCTGATACACCTGGTTCTGCTTTCTCTCTTCTTCTTTACTAGTGAATTGGTTGATCTGGCCCGTTCAATGTAACGAGATGCTCGATACCGATCGATTAAATATTGAGGCGTAACTTTCAGTAACAAATACGCCACGCAAACTGTGGTACGGTCACGCAACAGTCTAGATTAGGACCATGCCCTTTCGTGCTATAGCGTAGACTGCCCGGACGTCCGGGAAAGTCCCACTACCACGGTGGCGACACATCCGCAACAATACGGGTGTTGTAAATGTCCATGGGCGGCGGTCCGCTGGTGTTAAGTGATAACCACTTAACACCAGGTGAACTGCAATTTAGCTTTCTACCGTCTCACGTAAAAAAATTCTGACCGGATATAGAGTTAGAAATGAAATATTGGTGCGAGTTGAACTTTTAGACACATTGAAGGAAGAAGAAACTTTGTAAAAAAAGTGCAATATACGTCAGCTTTACAGGGCAGCCTCGCCTAAGGACACTTGTGGTACTAATAGTTTTATTAGTCTTTAAAAATGTTAACATATTGTGAATCCGTAGTGGACTGGCATCGTCTTGAGGTCAAACTCAAGGCCTTGGAACCCCAGGACTTAGTAAGACCTACCCGAGACGATAGCTACATTCGATGACGCAAATCGAGCGATAGCGAGTCTCCGAAAAACTATTACTTCCGCAGTCACAGACTCGGAACAGACGGTGAAACTGTCGGGCGACCGACGGTTTAACTCTCCGCCCGACCTAAGACTAATTAGACAGAAAAATGCAGCCAAACACGCCTTCGACCGGTACCGATCGGAATCGAACCGAACCCTACTTCGACGCCTTCAGCTAGAAGTCAAAGATCGTGTATCGGAACACCGACATACAACGTGGGACACTCTCCTAGGGGACATCGAGCCATCGCACTCCTCCTACTGGCGGTTGGCCCGCAGTCTGAAAGCAGACCCCCGCGAATCTCTACCGCCGTTAGTTAGACCTAATAGCGCTTCAGTAGCCCTAGATGACTCCGAAAAAGCCGAATGCCTTGCGGACAACCTAGAGCAGCAATGTACGCCATCGCGCGAACACACCGATACAGTCCACCTAACGGAGGTGGACCGCGTAATCGAGACTAGGGCTGCGCTTCCACCGGAAGGCGAACCTTTAAATTCAGTGACCCCCGAAGAGGTCTAAGATATTATTAAAAATTTAAAACCAAAATCTGCCCCGGGCCCAGATTTTTTTTTAATGTGAAAAGTTGTCAAACGAGCAGACGGTTCACCTGATGTTTAGTGAATACCGCCACCCATAGACATCTGCTACACCCGAGGGTTACAGATGCGTTGACAACCTTTTGAAAATTGGGCTCCGGTCACCTCACTCACCAGACGAAACGCTAAAGTATTTGTCATACTTCCACTTTACGCTTGTTTGTATGCTGGAAAGGATATAACAATAGATGGGCCAAGCATTGCTTCAAATGCTAAATAACAATGTAGAGGGAAGGCGTTAAGATTTTCGTTGCTGTGGTTATCAGCCGTTTAGCTCAGTGGCTAGAGCGTCAGGCCGCGAATGCCGAAGACGTGGGTTCGATTCCCACAGCGGCGACAATCTTTTCGTACTTTTTCTACATGTTTTAATGTTCAATCTTAAGTGCAGAGATTAGCACTTTAAAAAACTTTAAAATTTATAAAAAGCACTGGCGACATCTCTCGTTCGAATTATCGTTGTAAAACGATATTCGAAATTGTTTGTATGCTGGAAAGGATATAACAATAGATGGGCCAAGCATTGCTTCAAATGCTAAATAACAATGTAGAGGGAAGGCGTTAAGATTTTTTTCGTTGCTGTGGTTATCAGCCGTTTAGCTCAGTGGCTAGAGCGTCAGGCCGCGAATGCCGAAGACGTGGGTTCGATTCCCACAGCGGCGACAATCTTCTCGTACTTTTTCTACATGTTTTAATAAACACAAGATTGTTAGCGGAGCTTGGAGCAAATGAATCTGAGACCAGGCGCTTAAAAACAAAGAACAGACAACTGACGGAGAGCGTAGCTACCTTGCGAACGTTAAGTGGTGAAGCTCAAGCTGAAATTAGTCAGCTAGAACAACGATTGGAGTCATTCAGTAACCTTCACACTGACCTTGCCTCTGCCCGGGATCATATTAAATTCTTAGATAATCAACTGAAAGAAGCAAAGAAGCAAATCAATAACATGAGCATAGAAAAGGAGAATAATGAATTAAAACACATGATTTCCCTTCAAGATGAGTTGGAGGCTGAAAACATCAGTACAGACCATGCCGATATGACAAGCAAAAAAACAAAAGAAAAAGTATGTAAAATTAAGCTCATTTATTAAAAAAGCTAAACGAAATCTTAAATTAATAAGATTGTCACAGAAACGGCAAACCAACAGGATAAAAATGATAACTTTAATTAAAAAAAATGAGGAGCTTAAGAGGAAGTTTGACGCCATGTATGCGGCCTTCTCGAGTGCTCAAGCAGAAGTTGAGGAGCTAAAAACACATCTTGCTGACTCAATCATCAGGTGCGAAGCTAGTGAAGAAAACATGAACGAATTCTCTGTGGTGACATCAGAGTTACTTCAACTATATCGCCAAAATACGGCACTGGTGAGCTCACTGATGGATGATGATGAGGTAAACTCGGTGTTAGACTTATCAACTATAGCCAACAGGGATTTGATTGTGGATGAAGAGCCACCGACAGCTTCTTTCAGCAGAGCACTTTCCAACGATGTACCGGTTCCCATGGACAACACCTCGCAACACCCAGCGCTTGCTCCAGTAGGTGACGTCGCTGTGGCTGGCTCGCCAGAGTCGCCTTCCCGCGCTGAATCCAATGCAGGTATCGAGTTCACAGGTGGCACGCGACCAGCGAGGCGTGCGCGTCGTGGCCGACGAGGGAGGGGCAAGGGTAGCTTCAGTGCACTCCTACCTGTCCCTTCACCACCCCCGCTGCCCTACACTGCGACGTCGGTACGACCGACATATCCTACACTGCAACCGCCACAGTCTGAATCAGCCTCGACCAGCGCACCGCAGGACTCCCCCGTAAAACACATACTGAGTGGCTCTGTGAAGAAACCACCGTCGTCGTCACCGAAAACTATTATTTATTCGGATAAAAATAGGAGTAGGCTTAGGGCCCCTGTTGTATAACTGTCTAACACAACATGTAACTAATATTTGTTGTCCTGGCATTAATTTTTCTGGCATCATAGAAAAAATTTCTAATGAAAACTATGACGAGCATACTACCGTGGTCATTATGTTAGGAAGTCATATAGGATTAACTAAAAGTGTGTTGGACATTGGTATACAGAAAATTATCAATTTAAGTAAGGTATCTAAATGTAAATTTGTTGTCAGCACTTTACCTTACTGCTCAAATTTGTCAAAAACGCATAATAAGTGTATATATAATATTAACTTATATCTAAATCAATTGACATGTCATCATAGTGATGCCATTTTACTTTTTGACATAAACAAATTTATACATAGTTTTTTTTTTGACTCAGGATACTATGTACCTGTCTAGGAATTCAAAAAGACAGATTGCTACATTGTTAGCTTTTAATATACAAAATAGAGTTATAGGAAGTATAACGCAGTCACCTTTGATCGAAATTAGTATAAGTACTAATGAGAATGTTTCTTTAAACTGTTGACTTCGACAAAAGAAAATCTCTGTCAAACTATTTCAACAAATACAGTCAAACAGAGATTTTCTTGCAATAAATTAGGTAAAAATCAAACAACGGAGAAGCATAACTTTCTAAAGATGCTACATCAAAATATTCAAAGCTTCTCCAGCAAAACGTTACTGGTAGAATTATTTTTAGAAAAAAAAAAAAAAAAATAAATATGATATTGTTTGTCTGACTGAACACTGGCTTGCAGACTACGAAATGTTAATTAACTATGAAAATTATTTTATAGCCAGTTCCTTCAACCGCAAGCCAAATCATCACTTAAATATAGGCGGTGGATCTTTAATATTATTGCGTAAAAATATTAAGTTTAAAGCTCGCAAGGATATAGTAGGACTTTCGGTTGAACGAAGTGTTGAGGTATCTTGTATCGAGCTGGAAAATCATGTTGTAGTGTGCGTATACAGGCCACCATATTATCACAATTTTCCTACTTTTGAGAATGTTATGGAAGATGTCCTAAAAATAGCTTGCAGCACAAAGAAAACAAGTCATTGTAAGCGGTGATTTCAATGTAGATATTTTAAAGACAGAAAACCTTACAAATAGATTATTACACTTATTTCAGTCATTTAATTTGAGTCACGTGTTTCACGGACCGACTAGAGTGACGTCATCTTCGTCCACTTGTGTCGACAATTTCTTTTGTAGTTGTATTTACTCAAGTAAATCAATAATCAATGCGTTACCATCTGATCACAGTGGACAAGAAGTTATTTTTCCTGCCACTCAATCAAACTTAAAACTGGAAATAAAAACTAGGCCAATCACATCTGGTCGATTGGAGAAATTTAACAATGTTTTGGTTGATAAATTGCCTTCCATTCAATTTAATTTAAGTAATCCAAATATTTTTTATGCAAATTTTTTTTCTATTATATCTGCAGAATATAACAAAATTTTTCAAATTAAAAATAAAAGCATTGGTATGTCATTTAAGTTTAGTGACTGGGCGACACCAGGTATAAGGTAAGCAGTTTGGACTATTATAAATAATGAAACTGGCAAAACAAAACAGCGCGATAGTGATTACAAACTAAATTTAGACAAGGGGCCTGTAAGTTCTAATTTAGAGGTAGCTCAAGAATTTGAGAACTTTTTTGTTAATATTCCTATTAAAACCACTGCATCGCTGAATTCCTCACCAATTCTTTCTGCGACAACACTCAAAAATCATGTTAAACCCTGTAACGCTGATTTTAAATTTGAACATGTAAATGAAAAAAAAACACACAGTAATTAAAGCTTGTAGGGAAATTAAAGTAAAGGTTACAGAGGATTTATTTGGAATGTCAGTCAAAGTTTGTAGCTCGATAATTGACACTCTGGCGCCATATCTTGCCCTCATTTTAATACATGTATAGATGAAGGAATTTTCCCTGACTTGATGAAATACAGTAAAGTAATACCATTATTTAAGACAGGTGATAAAGGCGATCCTAGTAATTTTAGACCTGTATCTATTTTTTACCTGTATTAAGTAAAGTTTTTGAGAAAATTATATTGAATCAACTTCTATCACATTTCAATAAAAATTTTCTTTTACATAATAAGCAGTTCGGCTTCACCAAAGGGCGCTCTACTACTGACGCCAGTGTTGCGCTTGTAAAGCATATTTTTAGTGCATGGGAAGATTCTTATGACGCTATAGGGGTTTTTTGTGATCTTTCAAAGGCGTTCGATTGTGTACAACACGAAACCTTATTACTTAAACTATATCATTACGGTGTCAAAAATAGTGCACTTAAACTTATCAAATCATATTTAGAACAGAGAATTCAGAAGATACACGTAAATGACTCATATTCACAGGGATCCCTGCTTAAAATGGGAGTACCACAAGGGTCTATTTTGGGGCCTTTTCTATTTTTAGTTTATATAAATGACTTACCACATGTGGTGCAGGATCTGACAAACATAGTATTATTTGCAGACGATACTTCTCTTATTTTTAAAATTTGTAGAAAAAACTAGTAACTACGATGACATAAATAACACTCTTCAACTAATTCACAATTGGTTCACTGTAAATAACCTAGTACTGAATGCTAAAAAGACTAAATGTATTAAATTTACTTTGCCAAACGTGAAAAGTAATGAGGGTTTAGGAATTGTATTGAATAATGAACGGCTTGATTTGGTTGACAGTACAGTATTCTTAGGGATAACTATTGATGCAAAACTCCAATGGGGTCCCCATATATCTTCTCTGTCAGGAAGGCTTAGCTCGGCTGCATATGCAGTTAGAAAGATTCGACAGTTAACTGACGAAGCAACGGCCAGATTAGTTTATTTTAGCTACTTTCATAGCGTTATGTCTTATGGTATCCTGCTATGGGGCCGAGCGGCTGATATTGAATCCATCTTCATTTTGCAGAAGAGAGCTGTTAGAGCAATTTATCAACTTCGCTGTAGGGACTCGCTTAAAAAAATATTTAAGAGGATACAGATTTTCACAGTTCCATGTCAATATATTTTTGCAAATATTATGTATGTTAGGAAGAATATCCATGACTTTAGTAAATATTCTGATATTCATGACCGTAATACAAGAAACAAGAATAATTTAGTTCTTCCTCGCTGTAGACTAGCTAAGGTTAGGACTTCATTCGTGGGGCTCTGTGTGCGCTACTACAACAAAATGATATTTTAAATCTACCGGACAAAAAGTTCAAATTTATTGTAAAGCAGACACTGTTTAAAAAAGCTTATTATAAGTTAGATGATTATTTAAATGACAAAGAGGCTTGGTGTTCCGATACTCCAGCACGGCATGAGAGACACATATTATAAGACATATTGTAAGACGTCGAAAAACGGTTTGAAAAAATCTTACTTCGAATAAATGATTTTGATTTGATTTGATTTGATTTGATTTGATATAACGTTTTGAAACACATCATCGCCCAAAGGTACCAAATGTCATAACTTGTTAGGTGCCTCTTGCCTTTAAACAACGTAATATAGGTACTCGTATACTTACTACTTTCGAAATATATAAATTCTCTCGTAAATATCTATTGGAAAAAGTCGAAGTGCACCTGAATGTATATATCAAAACACTTGGCGTTTCTACCAAGATCAATAATACTGATTTAATAAAAGTGATAGCATAAAATTATAAATATTATGTAGAATAGGATGGGAAAGTGGAGGTAAGAACAAATGCAGCGACAAAATAGTTTTATACGTGAGGTGCAATTAAACCATCTTTCTAAGTATAAATCACACTATAGAAGAAGTGAAGCCCGTGACCGAATATCTTATGCCAGACTTGGACACCATGTTCGATCTAAACTGGGTACATATAGGAGAAGCTAAGAAGGTCAATAAGGCAATGTATTGTTTTTATGTAAGAAGATGGCATGGGCATTTGCAAGACCCGTAGGGTCGCAGATGTATTGTCACTTTTTGATAAAGTGGGCCCTGGGTACAATACTCTCAAGACGAAAGGCAGAAGTATAACTCTCCCACTTCACGCCGGTCTGTGAGGTCGTGGTACTTCCCCGGACGGACCCACCTATTCGTGCAACAGCGAAGACTGATGCGTGGCTCATATTTAAATCTTAGACGAGTGCCTTTAAAACAGATTCTTGTGACAAGTGTGATACTTTAAAATCGGAAACTAACTCCTTGCAAACCTGCTGAGAAGAAAACAGCTATAGATACAGAACGCGAAGAACATTGCCGATAATGGAAAGAGGCTCAAAATCGAAACCTGACTTTATTCTTGCTACTAAATGTACGAAATAAGAAACTAGTCTCAAGTTTGATCACCAAAACATTACTTAGCATAAATGAAGGCTGGGTTGCTTCTTGGACAGAAAGAATGGTTGCCAAAGGTGCTTAGGAAGAAGGTTTTTGTCTTTTAAAATATATTTGCGAGCATATTTCTGTAGATTTCGGGGATCTAATTTTATGGGGCGATTCATGTAGAAGATTCAATTTCTTGTTAAAAGCATTTTTGCATCCTCATTTCACCTTCAAAAAATAACACTAACACAATTTTTATACTCGGACATGCTACCTAACCAATGACAGAGATTTCCTTCATTGAAATGGCAATAAAGAAATATCCGAGACTATACACTCCCGATGATTATGGCCAGGTAATGAAAGATTGCATGAGAAATCACCTGATTACCGTAACAGTTATGCCAAAAACTCACATGGGAACTTATAAGGTTGAAAAAAGTATTAGTAACAGACGTGGTATTAATAAATAATGTATTAATCGGATATAAACTCAAAAAACATACCTGAAAATAGAATCACCTACCTAACTCGATTTATTTTAAAAGATTTCCTTGGAAGTTGTGTGACCGGCTGTAATTAATAAATAATGTATTAATCGGATATAAACTCAAAAAACATACCTGAAAATAGAATCACCTACCTAACTCGATTTATTTTAAAAGATTTCCTTGGAAGTTGTGTGACCGGCTGTAATCTTGACGAAACATTTACCTCCCCTGTGGCCGTCAAGGAAGCCAGTATCATCAGCGAAATTAGCTGATGTTCAGTTTATATTACACCTCATGCCACTAAATGCAGAGTTTTTATAATGATCTCAATTATAACTATGTGAATACAATAGAAGTCGCTATAGATGGACTGAATATGGTCGATCTCGAAGTTCAATTTGATGATAACGTAGAATAAACGCTCTCTATACGTATAATTTTACATATTTTACTGAATTAAAGCTTTATTACGATAATATGAGTACATAGTTTCATTTATATCAGTAAATCGCTGGGTTGTGGTTCTTTTTTGTATATGAGAAAACCTATAAATCAGTAAATATTAAAAGGAACCGCATGCACATTTTCTTTCTTAATTATTTAGAATATTTCAGGCTGTGCAGAGCAAATTTATATGTACTTACTTAAATACATAATTTATCAATAAATTAAAATAAAATAAATAGTAATTTTGTTTTATCTAACAGAGCTGCATATATTTCTGTAAATCCTGTAATATCTCAGAAGTGCGTTTTTGCTGGATGGTTCCTTTTTGCATAAATACGGACAATTAGGTAAAGTGTTCGATTCTATATATATCTTCCGGATAGCTAAGCTTATTATTCTGAGACTTTGATATATTAATAGCATTGAAAAGAACATCAACAAAGAAATCCTTAGATTTACAATGTTTTTGCGAGCAATAACATAAAATTGACATAAAAACACGTGTTTCACGGGTTAAATATAAAACCAACTTCAAATACTTTCAATAAAATCCTGTTTCTCAACCTTTTTTACTTTTTCAATCAGAATTCCGTAACATTTTAGTTTTAGCTCTAATGCGTCTAGGCCAAAGAGAAAAGCGAATTGCTAGCGGTAGAATGTTTCTGCACACTTGTACCTTGCATTTTCTTATTTGCTTTTAGTAAAAGCACCAGCTGACTTGAAACGTTATTTGTAACGTTTTAAATACGTATAGATACATAATGCCTAGACACTAAATGAAACAGTCTGAAAAAGAAAGAAAATATATGTTGGGTAAATAAATCATGAAAATGGAAAATACTGAATAGAGAGAAAATAATAATTTAGGACACGTTTTTACACAACGTTCTCTAGTCCCAAACTAAGCAACGCTTGTACTGTGGGTACTAGATCACTGATAAACATACTTTTATTTTCTAAATAAATACATTTATAAACACCCAGACACTAGAAAATCACTATGTTCATCACATAATATTTTTCCAGTAGTGGGGATCGAGCCCACAACCTCTGGTGCAAGAGGCAGGTACACTATCCACTAGGCCATTCTGGTCGTCGAAAAAGAAATGGTTTAAACACCCCCATCCTTTGTTCGTCTCTAAATTTCCCAAGTAGGCCACTGAAATATTTCTAAAGATGAACTTCCTCCGGTGAAAATTGCTTAATTATCTCATTGTTAAAACTTTAGAACTTGTTCGTCCTAAATACCATGAGAACATTTCGAACAGCACCGAACGCAATATAAAATTAAAAACTGATTTAGCTCAAGTACTGTACACAAATCGTATAAATACTATATTTGACATATATACTATACTTTCTTTCTATTAACAATAACAAAGAGTGTTTTAGATGAACCTCGGCTTTTATTCCATAAATTTATTGTAACGCTGAAGAAGTAGTAAATCTTTACATTCGTACCCCTTACATACATTTTTAATCATTTTATGATACCTGAAATTTTGATTGAAAAATTATAAAAAACATTTTTAGACTATTTTATTTCATAGAGTCGTCAGGACTGACGATTGAGTAATGAAGGCTGCGGTTGTTATAATACTTTCAATAATCCAGAGAAATTTTAAAATATAATTTCATACCCGTACTTGTCATTCAAACTTCTAAAATCTGTCGTGACGATTGCCCGTGAAGCCTTTGAGTCTCATTTATTAAGCTCAAATGGCTACGTAATAACAATATTTTGATAATGTTTGTTATAAATTCCGTTATTACTTTTTATTCTAAATTCTAGGGTTTTGAAGAAGCACCGTTAGTCAGAGTCCTGATGTTTTGTTTTTATTTATTTAGGTAAAATGCCTCTTCAAATTTCACGAAGATTATACCAACAATATTAATTTTGATGACAAATGTGGAATTCAAGACCGTCGCCGCTTAAAATATAAGGCGGAGTCTAATCAACCTGATATTTTTCCGTTTTGCCGTAATATCCGCTTACATTAATTGTATCGAGCCGAGCACTCTCATTAAGAGCCCTGTGTCAAGGTTAAAAGAAACATCTATAAGGAGCTTTGAAAATTTCTGATAAAAGCCAATAAAGTTGGGAAAACCAAATATGAAGTTTGACAGTAGTAGCTTTTTAGCTGAAAACATCTTACTAGTCTTACTTATGCTGCGTGTCGTTACAACCGCGGCAATAAATGAACACACATATAGAGGATAATTTTTTAAAATTGTATTAAGCATTTACAGTCTTTAAACATCAATATTTACCGAGTCATTTAATTTTACGTAAAAACTGTAACGTAAAGTTCATTTGTAAAGGTCACAAAGCATATGAATGGGTTAATGAATTTAAAAGAGATAAAACATACTGATAGAAGGAGAGACTTGTAATGCGACGTTGTGGCAACGAATGAAAAAGTCTCTGAATGTATGAATCAGTCAGTTGTAGTTGTCCTATACAAAAAATCCTGTTAAAAATTTTGTTTCTTTTTTATTTAATTAGTTTGTTTGAAAAATATATTTTTTAAGTATGTATTTTTAGTGTTTTATATTTTATTATGATTATTTACAAGTAGCTTTAGATGTGTGTTCATTTATTGCAACGACACGCTGTATATAAACGCGAAAGTTTATATGGATGAATTTTTGTTACTCGTTCGTGCATATACTACTGAATGGATCTTAATGAAACTTTACAATAATATAGCTTATACATCAGGATAAAACATGGGCTATTTTTTTTAAATTTATATACACACTTTTATGTATATCTGTCTTTCTGTCTGAATGTTACGCCTTCAGCCTGTTCTACTCAGACGTAGTCGCGGGCAGCAGCTAGTAAAAAATAATTTAAGAAAAGTTGTCATGGGCCTCAGTTGGAAGGAGGTTCCTTTTGCTATATATTATTTTATATAAAAATAGTGATCGCCCCGGCTTCGCACTGGTGCAATGTATTATACACATAAACCTTCATCTCAAATCATTCTATCTAGTAAATAAGCCACATCAAGATCCGTTGCGTATTTTTAAAGATCTGCCTATGCATACATAGGGACAGACAGACAACACGACGACTCTGTTATTATATAAATAAAAGGGAGCAATAGTGCAAATTTTAAAATTATAAAAAAAAAAGATATTAATTACAATACTAATATTATCTAATTAACAACTTAATCAGTACGTATGTACTGTATTACAGTTGTATAGTAATTAAGCCCCACAAACATACTAAGTATAGAAAAGAGGTCGAAATTTCCTGACACTAACACACCGAACCGACGCCGCGCAGTACGGACATACGTCATCTTTAAATAACTTCTGCTTAAAGGCCTTTTTTCAACTGTTTACCTATTTCTTTTGATTGTAAAAGTTAAAGCCATCTTTTTAAGGGCATGCGACTTTGTTTGCCGTTGGAGAACATTAACTTGACTAATGGCCCTGCCAGTAGCATGCTCTGGGCCGTGCAGGTGATACAAAATTGATTCTCCTTCAGCGTAGCGAAAATTTATGTTCTGCATCATTAAAGTAATGAACCGTGCAGTAGGTGATAAGTAATAATATGCGACATTAGAATTATAGTACCGGGAGGACCGAGCTTTGCTCGGTTTTTTTTTTGTTAAATCATGTATTTTATAAATAAAAAAATAAAAATAAAGAAAATGATCTGGTATAGAAAAAAAAAGTAAGTGTGTAAATGATTGTGATACGAACCGCGGCTGTCTGTTTTGGGGCTGCCCGATTACCGACCAAGCTATTATAAAATTTTGTTTCGCGGCGAAAGTTACAGTAATATTCTATGATATTTTTCATTCCCTGAAAACAGGGATAAAAGAACATTTTCTGGAAATCAAACCTAAATGAAGCTAGATCGATTGAAGATCGCTCTCCTACGTTACCATGTTAGGTACTAGAGAAAGAAGTACTATTGATATGCCACCTAAAAAGTGACAATGCAAAATTATTGTATGAATTTATAGCTAAATCCTTATAATAGGTATTAGATAAATCATGCAAGAGCACTATGCAAGTTCCTCAAAAAAAGATTAAAAAAAAGTTAGTACTACACGGCAAATGACTCAGACATGTTTCAACGTCCCTTGTCACCATTTGCAACTAACAAAGTTTTCCTTATAAAAAAAGATAATACCGCAATATTTAACTCATATTGTTCTCTATATTGAATGCGTTTAGAATAATGAGACTGTCAACAGCAGACTGCGAATTAAAGGTGATTCAAAATTGATTCTACCCGAGGGAAACGGATAATTAAAGTCGCTCGTCGTAACAACGACAAATTCCATTGAATAAATCACTTCTGAACAGTTGTTGTTGCATAATTTATGGATCAATTAGAAAATTAATAACATTCTATTTATTGTAAAATTTTATACGCGCTACGTTTATATTTAGAGTTTTCTTAAAGTTTAGATTGAGTTTATTGAAATTTAGAAATGAGTTATTAAAACCATTGGTTTTTCTGAGCTTAATGTATATTCTCTACTACTACATACTTTCCCTTTTAAAATCATGGCCAATTCTAATTCGACAAAGAGATAACCTATGTTACTTTTACCGTACCTGAACAAATTATACCATTATTAAAAACAGTGAAAACAGCTCTTACCAAAAACAAATACAAGAGATGGTCATTGTGATTCCGTAATCACTAATTGGTAATACAAATCTTCTCAAGTTTTTACTCTGGACGTTTCCCATCGAGACCACGTTTTCCTTTGTAAACTTCACGTAAACTGCATACTCCTCCCCAAAAGCAGCGTTACATTTACCAATGAGGTTGATTAATTTAAGAAATAATTGTGACATTTATGAAATCAGTGTAACGGGCCAAGATATTGTGATTGTTAACCAAAAATATCTATTCCCTTTTCAACTAACGATTGCAACAAATCGAAGAAGCTCTAAAAATATTGCCGTTATATATCTCCAACAGATTGTTGGAGCCCTGCCAAATCGTAATATAAAACTCAACGGAGAACAACAGTGGTGCCTAACGTAAAAACGTTCTTAATCTTAGTTTATGCGGGCAACAAAATAACGACTACCGCATTGTGGATTTTGAACATTCAGGAAGAGTGCAGAAACAGAAACGTGTTGATTACACCTCTGGCGATTTACTATTGCAACAATGAGAAAAAAAAATTGAATTTGACACTTGGACTAATCTAGAAGTGAACATCTATAAATTTACCAGAAGTAATTGAATAGGATCTAATGCAAATTAAATATTAATAACGATGATTATGAATTTCAAACTCTAATAATAAGAAATTAATAAGATAACCCTCTTATTATAAATGAAACTAATTTTACGGATTTATCGCGTTTATTTTTAATTTTAATTCCCGACGTTTCGAACCCTTTACAGCGTTCATGGTCACGAGACTGAGGTGTTAGACTTCTGATTGTCATAGTTAACCCGGGCTACCGTCAGTTTTTGAATTATTAATTTTGTGTCCGATCTATGCAGAGGGAGATCTCCAGAGATCTCCCTCAGTCTGTCCCGTGACCATGAACGCTGTAAAGGGTTCTAAACGTCGGGAATTAAAATTAAAAATAAACGCGATAAATCCGTAAAATTAGTTTCATTTATAATGTGTAATCGCGTAAATACAAGAAATTATAACCCTCTTATTTTTTGCTATTTGACTTGTTTATATAATATGAAGTATTTTTATGCAAGTAGATTATTTCAAATGGTGACAATATACATAGAACATAAGTGGATATCAGATGTTATTTATTAAAGCTA
>CAKOGK010000172.1:0-15747 GCA_933534255.1 Iphiclides podalirius | reverse complement strand
TATATCTATTTAAGTATATATACTATTTCTGCATATATACTACACTTATTAAATTATGTCTATTTATGTATGTATGTGATTTCTACATATACACTACAATCTTGCTCATGTTTGGATAGATTTATTTTTTATTTATTTATTCTTTATTAAAAACACGTCGAAAAGGGTTACAAAGGTTGAACTCAATGCCTATTGGCATTCTCTACCAGTCAACCCGGGGTGTGAGGAGAAATCGTGGTAGGTGCTGTAACGAGTGATTTCATCACTTTGTCGAAATAGTTTTCTGAAGACTAGGCTGCATGTTCTATGAACCTTTGCCTGTTCGAAAGGACGAATGTAAAAGTTAACTTCATTTGGTCGTTCATGTCATTTGAGATTGCCGCCGGTTCGAATTGACACTGGATAAATTAGTTTTCGAGGATCCATTATCTTCGACTGGTAAGTAGTTGCTTGGTTTCGTTCATGCCAGTGGTTGTTTTGTTTACTTATTTCGTTTTCTTATCAATTTGCTCTTTTACAGTGCATGGCTAGAGGTTGTAATCAGAACACGTTCCTGGTCGTATTATTTGTGATTGAAGTCTGGGAAACTCTGTGCTGGATTTGTTATCCCTCGTGGTAAGATATTTTGTAATTTTCACTGGTTCCCTAGTAAAACTGTAAAATACTTGCATTAAGAATGTATTTAGAAATCTCATGTGAAGGTAGGTTGAGAATTTTATTGTCTCGTGTTTCTAAGGGTGGTTTTTCGAATATCACAGGTGGATGCTGAAGGCACAGGTGGCTGGCAAGCTGGTTTGACCTGCTGCACGATTAAATAGTGTTTTTTACCTCCAGTTGGTAAGTGTTTTACATCTTTATAAGTGTAGGTACATTCATATCCCCGCCTTTGTCTGTTCTACAATGTAGTATTTCTTGGCAGGAGGTCTCCTACTTACCCGCCAACAGTTTGGCTGTACACACTTGGCCTGATTTTCTCTGCTGGTTCTGAGCTGAACGCTGACCTGTGCCCACAGGGCTGGTGTCTGCAGTGACAAAGATTTAAAATAACTACCTGATTGGACTTTGTATTTAAATTGAATTGCATAACTTTTACCATCTCAAATTAATTTAATTATCTAACCTTTTTATGGTCGCACAAAGTAATGTGTAGGTCCTATGTACTCACGACTCCCTGAGATACTTAATTGTAATTATTACAACAGTCTGTTCCTAACAGACAAGGCGCCCAACTTATTATAAATTTATATTTTTAAACTATATTGTATCTGAGCTAGTCCAGGGATTGTAACTATAAACTAAAGGGATAAATACAACATCGTAACAGAATTATATCTTTTACTAAATCATCCCTTAATGTTGTTAACACATCATAAAAAAAAAACGTTACAGTGCACTAAATAAATTTGAAACATGAATTTATGTGAATTTAACAAATAATAATATATGCATTACACATATAAGTTTTATCTATCTATTAACTTATTTCGTTATTATAAATTTATGTATTATAAATTTTGTATTATAAATTTGATTCGACTTCATAGTATTGATAAATCGCAAGTTCGTGTGAAATCCGTTCATTACAGCTGGTGGCAGCAATATTTGCAAATGCCGCCGGCGAGAGCAAACGAACCGCGCGTCACTGCGCAGAATTGATTTCACTCGACCTACCAAAACGAGTAAGTAACTAGTGACCTAAAGTAAGTAGATACCTGCCGACAGTAATAAAAGTTTTTTTTTTAAATGTGTTTAGAGTTTAAGAAAAAGTACGAAAAAATTGTCGCCGCTGTGGGAATCGACATCGAGTCTTCAGCATTCGCGGCCTGCAGGTTTAGCCACTAAGCGGCTGATTGCCACACCGACGAAAATCTTAACGTCTTTTATCTACATTGTTTTTTCGCATTTGAAGCAATGCTTTACGTATCCATTGTTATATTTTTTTCTTCTTTGTATTCTATACAAACAATTTCGAATATTGTTTTATAACCATAATTAAGACGAGAGATGTTGCCATTGTTTTTCAGAAATTTAATTTTTTTATAGTGCTAGTCTCTGCACTTAAGATTAAACATTAAAATTTGTAGAAAAGTACGAAAATCATTCATGCCTTCCTTCACCTTCCTTAGGATGTAAATTTTAACGTTTAAACATTAACAATTCGTCACTTTGATAAGAAAATAGGGCCATGCATATGGTAAAATGCAAGGTCTCACGCATTTTAAAGTTTACGGCATTTTACATTTTTCATCGAGCACGTTCTTAATCCTGACAAGTTGCAAGCCTGCCGGCGTACACCGGGAAAAAAATATGAGGAAATAATCCTGTGAGCAATTAATCATAAAACGGAAAGAGATTTTGTGTCCTTGCTTTATAACCAACGTTCTTGAGTCTATTAACAGAAACCATCGTCGTAAGTGTCATTTCGTCTTCTTCAGACTTGGAAATATTAAAATGGACTGGAAATGTTAAAATTACATACTTCTGTTAAAACATTCTGAAGGATTTTTATGTGAGAGAGTAGCAAACGAGCTGGCGGTTCACATGATGTTAAGTGATAACCATCGCCCATAGAAATTTGCAACAACCGCAAATGCGTTGCCACCTTTAAATAAAGTGCCTACCTCACTCACCAGACGAAACGCAGAAGTACACTTTAACTTTCGCTTTCTACTGTCGTGGTACTTACTCGAACGGACCTGCAGCAGTAGCGGACATTTGTGCAGTAGTGTATATTGTTGCGTGGCCCTACCATAAACAATAAACAATTGTGTCCTGTCACGATAATTCTCTTAAAATGTCTTTACGTGGGTACCTATCACAATTCCAAGTTGACGAAACTTGGAATTAATGATAGGTACCATCTAGATAGCGTCACCATTGCCTCCTCTATAAAATCAAATCAAATAAAAAATATAGTTATTCAAATAGACGCTTGCGCGTTATTATGAATCGTCAAATTTTACATAAAAAATTATGTATATAGGTTCGTAAGGTACACCGGTTCGGAAAGCAGTTTCTGTTGAGAAAAGACCGGCAAGAAACCCAACAGTTGCTCTTTTTCAAAAGTATCAGTTTACAATATAATATACTGGTATAATAGTCTTATTCTACGTGAGTATCAACAGTATCAACATTGGCGTCGTTAAGATATTCCGCAATGGTATAATATGCTTTAACTGTAAGTTGACTTTTAATTTTACGTTTAAAATGATCAAGCGGCGGACTTAATACCGACTGTGGGATTTTATTATACATGCGCACTTTGCCCCATGAACGACCTATTTACTTTTTATAGACGAAACAATGGCGTAGTAAGTTTGTCCTTGTTTCTAGTGTTTATTTTATGTCTGTCCCTATCAATTATGAATCTTTTTTGTGTTTCACAACCCACGCTTTACTTTATGACTATTCCTTATTATTTACTTTGTAATATTGACTGATAGACAGCAGATATATCGCAGAACGCATGGCAGTTCGCTGTGGTTGGCAGACGCTTACGTTCACTCGCATGGAAGTTGAACAATCACATAGTGTAAAACAAAGTGGGAACACGGCCTCAGGGGTCGTGGGTTCTATTCCCACACGGGACAAATATTTGTGTGACCTACTTGTCAGTTTTTTCCTGGTGACATAGTTGTTTCGCATCTGGGTGTTTGTCTGCGTGAAATTTATGTTTGTAAAACGTCATTACAACACATGATAATATTATCCTAAAGTAATGGCAATGTTTTAAAAAAAAAAAAACAAAAAAAAGTCGTTCCGTTGTCTGTCTGTCCCTATGTATGCTCACATCTTTAAAAGTAATAGGTAGAGTGATTCAAGAGGAAGGTTTATATATATATATATATATATATATATACAGCGTGTCGTTACCATCGCGACTATAAAATGAACACGCATATAGGGGATAACTTTTTAAAGTTGTATTGAACATTTAAATTCTTTAAACATCAATATTTACAGAGTTATTAAGTTTTCCAAAACAAAGAATTTTAGAACACCCTTACCTATAAAGGCGTAACGTAAAGTTCATTTGTAAAGGTCACAAAGCATATGAATGGGTTGAATGAATTTAAAGTAGACAAAACATACTGTTAGAAGGAGTAGCTTGTAATGCGACGCTGTGTCGCGAGTTGTATAGGATGTTACAAATATTGTTTCTTTGTTACTTAATTACTTTGTTTGAAAAATATTTTTTTTCAATTATGGATTTTGTTTAACGTTAATATTTTTTTATGATTATTGACAAGTAGCGTTAGACGTGTGTTCATTTATTGTCGCGATGGTAAAGACAAGCTGTATATATATATATATTACATCCGGATAATATATATAGTAATGACAAAATGGAATATGCTTTAATTTCTACCATATTTTTGTTACGCTATTCGAAGTCGAAGACATTTAATATAACTTTTTAATTTATACTTTTATCAAATAAATGAACAAAAACTTTCGGCCATGGGCCAGGGATTCGAATATGCGTTCTGTTTTACCGCGCCCAGACGCTTTACCAATTAAGCTACGCAGCAGATGACCTCTCGACGCGACCTCTTACTGGACGTCAAAAACAACCATCCGTTCACTAACGAAAAAAAGTAAAGTAATTGGAAAATATGTAAGGACGATGAAGTTGATAGGACGAGTCTCAATTAATTTTATAATTGTATTTGAGAATCTTGTTATTCTAATAATGAAAATTAAAAACTGCAACTTCATTAAAATTTGAAGAAAAAAAGGTTCGCTCCTGTGGGAATCGAGCAATGTGTGAATTGCAAGAAACACAAGCCTTGACAATTACTTATGATAATTATATTATGGAGTCTTTGAATCCTTATATTTTTAATAATAATCCCAGCATCGTTTAATCGTTTTCGCGTAATAAGTTAGTAAGTAGTTAGTTATTATTATTCGTTTCCTGGCGTGCAAGTATCACTTGACACGTTTGAAACTAAATACCTCGGTGGCAATCGGATATCACTTTTTAGGGTTCCGTACCCAAAGGGTAAAACGGGACCATATTGTCCGCCTGTCACCAGGCTGTATCTTATGAACCGTGACAGATAGACATTTGAAATGAAATTGAAATTTTCACAGATGATGTATATATGTTGCCGCTATAACAACAAATATTAAAAAACAGAATATTTAAGTGCAACGGACATGATTTTTTTATTTTGCAGTTTTTATAAGTAATGGTGCGGAACCCTCGCGCGAGGCCGACTCGCACTCAGCCGGATGCAGACATCTTTGTTTACGGTGTTAAACTACGCCGTAGTTACAAAATACTGGAATTAAAAGGAGTAAAGCTTCTTATACTTCTAAAAATACACTACAGCGGCCCGGACGTATCAATATTGGTGACGCGCTCAAAGCGCTACATCCGTCAACATCCACATTGTGGCCACTAAAGATGTTAAACTAACGAGATGCAGATCAAAGGGGACAAGTTATTTTATACCGGCTAATTATAGGATAAATGGGGCGACGCGACGGCGACAAATCGACGGATTTATTGCATGCCTCGTCCGGCTCATTGTGTAGCATAATTATTTTTGTGCCTTAGTCACTGCATAGTATAAAACAAAGTCGTCCCGCTGTCTGTCTGTCCCTATTTATGCTTAGATCCTTAAAACTACGCAACTGATCTCTCTCTCTGATGCGATTTTTTTACTCGATAGCGATTCAAGAGGAAGGTTTATTTATATTATGTACAATACATTGTACCCGTGTGAAGTCGGGTCGGTTCGCTAGTTTATTTATAGAGGTCAGTCATTACATACTTAACCAACAAATTCTAAGTGAATAAAACCATAGAACGAATTGGTAGTATTCAGGAAGGCTACTATGAACGTCGCCAAAGTGTCTTGAGTTAACAAATTGTTAGCAAGGTCGCGAATTTATATTATGAATTACCTAATGTATTCTTTAGACTGTAATATTTTCTTACATTTATTTGGAGAGATGTCGCCTTTGCCTTTAAAATTCATGGTAAATTTTATTTTGTGTGCTAGTTATGTATTGAAGGTGAAACTTAAAATATAATTTTTTGTAGATAATTTGAAATTGAAATTGTCGAAGATAAACGGGATAGCCAATTAGCGTTTTATTATTCGCTAGATTAAATTTATTACCATTAAAAAATAATTAGAAGGCCTCTGAGACCTTCAGATATAACAGTTTTTTTTTTTTTATGCGAAAAGTTGTCAAACGAGCAGACGGTTCACCTGATGTTAAGTGAATACTGCCGCCCATGGACATCTGCCACACCCGAGGGTTACAGATGCGTTGACAACCTTTTGAAAATTGGGCTCCGGCTACCTCACTCACCAGATGAAACGCCAAAGTATTTGTCATACTTCCACTTTACGCCGGTCTTCTGTGAGGTCGTGGTACTTACCCGGACGGGCCTGCCCATTCGTGCAACAGCCGAGGCTGCTGTGTGGCCCTACCACCGTAAAAAGTGTTATTATATTGTATTTCATCTTTTTAGGTGTATCCAAAATTTTTTAATTCACCTCCACGTGAACAGGCATAACATAAACTCGCAAATGAATGGTTATTTATTTTGGAGGTTATGATAAACTTATGGAAGTTTATCTGTATTTTCTAAGACCGCAGCTAAAAGCGCCTGTAAACGTTCACCAGTTTTGAAAGAAATCTTGTGATATCCCGGTCAGTTACCAAATGGTTATAATAATAATGTGTAAATAAATGATCATCAAATCAAAATATGTATTTTGAAGAGTAAACTTTTTCAGTCTCCATTGCTTTCATTTAAACAAATGAATTAGATTAACAAAATCATAATTTGTAGTGAAATTTTTGTAAGGCCTCGGCTAAAGGGTCTATTTTTGTACTTAGAAAAAACCGTTGAAATTGGATGACGACGTATTGAGTCGATCTAAAAATACGAAAGAGTAAAAATATCAATAGTGAAAGACAACTTATAGGGAACTGGCAGTTTATGCGAGATTTTGAAAGTAATAAAGGGTGAAAATGCGTGTATTTTTTTTAATGTTGTGATGGCGAGTAATATATTGGACACCAAAATAACTGTAGGAAGTTCAAGGTGTGAACACATAGCTGTCGTAATTAATAATTTTCTCAATAATTTGTTTGAAGCATCGGGAGAGATGACGTGAAACACTCTTGGTTAACACCTTTAGTGTTATGGAAAATTATTCTACAAGTTGCCTGAATAAAAACTTATAAAACTATCCAACACAAACATTAATATTAAAACGCTTCCCCATTAATGTTGCAATGTTCAATCCTTTAACAACGTCCCTAATGCATAATGTACAGAATATGCAAATTGTGTAAAGCGCAAGTATTGAAGTTTAATATCCCCTCGTCGGAAGAATCGCTCCTTTGTGTGATCAGTTTCTTGAGAATAGCTTCCACCTTCTTACTGTTTAAAAGATAATATTGAATGGTTGTAAATTAAAGTATGTACGTCATAAAGGAAAAGGCGTTTCCGTTATGTTTGATTATTTTATAGTGAATGTTTGATGTTCCTAAGTGTTAGTTAACTTGGAACATCTGTTAGAAGGTGACATACGAGCTGGCGTTAAGTGATGACCGCCGCCGGACATTGGCAACACCGGTCGTGTGGGCCTCGGCTACCTCACTCACGAGTGGAGACGCAGAAGTATAGCAATGCCACTTCCAGTCCACGTTAGTCTTCTGTGAGGTCATGATACTTACCCTGCACAATTGCGTGGCCCTACCATTGTTTGCAAGAAACGGTTTACAATATTTACTTTAATAATTAAATATAGTTTAATTATTTAATAATTTAATTAATTTCTATATTAATATACCTATATTTGAATCGTTTTAAATATCTTAATCTTACCAATTACCAGCACTGTCACTAGGTGACACAAACACGCCAATATATTGTCATGGCTTTGAATGACTGAGATAAATTTACGGTTTTCAGGCCACGGAAACCGACATAGAACTGCCATGAATATTGATGAGAGATTTCGGCTGAACAAGAAAAAAGATTCTCTACCCTCGTTGAATTAATGCGTGCGTACGTATTGGGAAGAATTAGCCAAGAATCCATATATATACCATGATGAGGCGTAATGGTAGTCACCGTGGCGTTTGTTGAGGTTCGTATAAAAACGATGTTAATGAATTGAAAATCTCTTATATACATTACATACATTCTGCCTGTCAGACAGTTGGAATTTTCACAGATGATGTACTTCTAGTACTGAATAGTCAACTTATTAAATTTATTAATACTCAACTTTATAAACATCAATACGATTTTAGACCAGCTCATTCCACAGAAGATGCTGTTGCCTACTTAATTAATCAAATCTCTACACTTTTAGATAATAAACAAAACTGTATAGCAGTCTTTCTTGATTTATCTAAGGCATTCGACACAATTTCACAGCCAATCCTTTTTAAAAAGCTAGAATAATTTGGCGTTAAAGGTCTACCATTAGAGTGGTTTCGTAGTTATATGACAAATAACACTGCATGCAACAATGCATCAAAGTTGGTGATTCTTTTAGCACCCAACTAACTGTTACTCACGGTGTACCTCAGGGAAGTGTTTTAGGTCCCACATTATTTATATTATACATGAATGATCTACAAAGCATCATCAACAACTGCATGAATATTATCTGCTATGCAGATGATACTGCGTTAGTATTTCATGGCAAATCCTGGCATGAAACTGTACAAAGAGCTGAAAAGGGTATAGTCGAAGCAAAGACATGGTGAGATAACAATCTCTTAAAAATAAACGCTAGCAAGACCAAATTTCTTTGTTTTCACAAAAATAAAGCATCCGAACCGAAAACACAGATAAATCTTAAAATTCACGCCCACTGTTCAAAACCTGACATTTGCAATTGCAATGACATTGAGAGAGTACGTTCTATTAGATACCTTGGTGTACTAATTGATGACCAACTATCCTTCAAAGCGCACATAACAGCAATAGCTAGCAGAGTACGTAAATTGACCCATGTAATATACCGTCTACGTGATATTGCAGACATTCAGACATGTCGATTAGTGTACAGCGCGCTGTGTGAATCAACAATCACATACTGCATTGATTCTTGGGGTGGGTCTAATATTTCTACTATGATTGAGCTAGAGCGAGCTCAGAGATCTGTTTTAAAAGTCTTGCTCAAAAAACATAGAAGATTCTCCACTCACGCCCTATATTTAGAGGCAAAATTTCTTAATGTTAGACAAACTTTTGTATTAAAATTAGCTCTAAAACAACACAAAACTATAATGAATAATAATAATTTTAAGCAGTTACTAGAGAGTAGAACATTTAAGGCACCTGTATTAAGAGTAAACTCTGGATTCGCGCAGCGATTTTCGCCATTCTTAGGACCCTTCATATATAATAAAATCATAAAGAACTGTGACATTAAGGAAGACTCCATATACAAAGCAAAGAAAAAAATAAAGGCTTAGTTACTTCAACTTACCTACAATGAAACAGAGAATATAATAAAAATCGTCAAATAAAGAAAAGTAATTAAACAGGCATAGATTTACTGCACAAAAATCTAAATCTATACTTATTTAGTTGTAACACTGGCACAAACTGTTAACCTAACGTATCTATTAAATATTATTTTATCTGATGTACAATGTTCGACGAGCGATTTTGGCAATCATGTAGAGTTGGAACTCACGATACAGGCCTTGCCTAGTGTGATGTTCACAATAAATTATCATTTGACGAAACATTTGTATTGTAGTCTTAATATATCTGTCACTTTTTAATATTTTATTTTGTTTGTATAAGACCTATTTTTATTTTATTATTGTAATGTGCAGATGTGTTATTGATTACAAATAAAGATTATTATTATTATTATGGGGTGATATTCATTTGTCTTCTCGTCTGGTTGGGTTTATAAATAAAAATAAAAATATAGATACATATTGCATATATGTATAAAATAAATATTATGAATAAAAATAAACATATACATATAATGTTGTATATAATACATATATAAATAGGACCCAACCAGACGGAAGCCCTCGGCAGGGGAGACCAAACGGCCGAGGGTTAGGGCGATAGGGAGAGAAACCGGCGGACGATGCGGGCGGTATCGAGGAGCACCGCCTTCTGCATTTGAGCTTGGAGCGATCCGTCCCGGAGTCCCAGTCGCCTCAGATGTTTGGAGAGGCTGACTGGGATTAACCCATTCGCAGACACGACTATCGGGATAATTTCGGTCGGCACACCACCCCACATGTCGGTCACCTCGTGAGCCAGGTCCAGATACTTTGTCTTCTTATCTGTTTCGGCTTTCACGAGGTTCTCGTCATATCGAATGGTAATGTCGACCAAAAATACCCGCGACTGTGCCCGGTCCATCACCACGATGTCAGGTTTGTTCGCGACAATCGTCCTGTCCGTGATGATGGGCCGGTCCCAATAGAGCCTGGCGCGGTCATTTTCGAGCACGGCCTCCGGAGAGTACTTATAGTACGGCAGTTTCCGATCCACGAGGCCGTATTTCAGAGCGAGCTCCTGGTGTAGGATTCTGGCTACTAGGTTGTGTCTATGCAGATACTCAGAGTTAGAAAGCATGGAACAACCGGAAATAACATGCCGAAGCGACTCCCCGGGATGGCGACAAGCTCGACAGATGTCGACGGTGCCATCCCTTAGGATGTATTTCCGATAGTTGTTCGTCTTAATAACCTGATCCTGTATTGCACAGACAAAACCTTCGGTTTCCCCAAAGAGCTCACCGAAACGTAGCCAGTTGAGGGAGGCAGTAGTATTTACGAAAGACTCGTGTAGGGCCTTGTAGAACCTCCCGTGGAGCTCTTTCTCCTTCCATACGGCCTCCCGGTCGGAAACGCTCAGTACTCCCGGGTCCTGCCATTGCTCGTTGGCTAAGGATAGAGGGGTAAGTCCTTTATCACAACTAATGACGTCTGTGTAGATTGAATCATCCGATCTCGCCAGGAAGTAGTTACGGAGGCTGCACACCTCGCGATTGTTCTGCCCTCCCGCCATGCTTCCGCGGCTTATTATTATATGGGGATATTCATTTGTTTTCTCGTCTGGTTGGGTTTATAAATAAAAATAAAAATAAAGATATATATTGCATATATAAAATAAATATTATGGATAAAAATAAACATATATATAAATATTTTATATAATACATATATAAATAGGACCCAACCAGACGGAAGCCCTCGGCAGGGGAGACCAAACGGCCGAGGGTTAGGGCGAAAGGGAGAGAAACCGGCGGACGATGCGGGCGGTATCGAGGAGCACCGCCTTCTGCATTTGAGCTTGGAGCGATCCGTCCCGGAGTCCCAGTCGCCTCAGATGTTTAGAGAGGCTGACTGGGATTAACCCATTGGCAGAAACGACTATCGGGATAATTTCAGTCGGCACACCACCCCACATGTCGGTCACCTCGTGAGCCAGGTCCAGATACTTTGTCTTCTTATCTGTTTCGGCTTTCACGAGGTTTTCGTCATATGGAATGGTAATGTCGACCAAAAATACCCGCGACTGTGCCCGGTCCATCACCACGATATCAGGTTTGTTCGCAACAATCGTCCTGTCCGTGATGATGGGCCGGTCCCAATAGAGCCTGGCGCGGTCATTTTCGAGCACGGCTTCCGGATAGTACTTGTAGTACGGCAGTTTTCGAACCACGAGGCCGTATTTCAGAGCGAGCTCCTGGTGTAAGATTCTGGCTACTAGGTTGTGTCTATGCAGATACTCAGAGTTAGAAAGCATGGAACAACCGGAAATAACATGCCGAAGCGACTCCCCGGGATGGCGACAAGCTCGACAGATGTCGACGGTGCCATCCTTTAGGATGTATCTCCTATAGTTGTTCGTCTTAATAACCTGATCCTGTATCGCACAGACAAAACCTTCGGTTTCCCCAAAGAGGTCACCGAAACGTAGCCAGTTCAGGGAGGCAACAGTATCTACGAAAGGCTCGTGTAGAGCCTTGTAGAACCTCCCGTGGAGCTCTTTCTCCTTCCATACAGCCTCTCGGTCGGAAACGCTCAGTACTCCCGGGTCCTGCCATTGCTCGTTGGCTAAGGATAGAGGGTAAGTCCTTTATCACAACTAATGACGTCCGTGTAGATTGACTCATCCGATCTCGCCAGAAAGTAGTTACGGAGGCTGCACACCTCGCGATTGTGCATGGTAAGGGCGCTCAAAAAGCCCCTCCCGCCATGCTTCCGCGGCAGGTACAGCCTCATCACTGACGATCTCGGATGATGCATTCTGTGGGACGTCATAGTTGTGCGGACTTTTCGGTCCAGGGCGTTGAGCTCAGTTTGAGTCCACCTGAGTATGCCAAAGGTATACATGAGGACTGGCATGACCCAGCCGTTAAAAGCACGTGCCTTGTTCCCGCCTGACAAATGGCTATTAAACACCTTTGTCAGGCGTGCAAAAAACACGTCACGAACTGACTGTTTCATGCCAGCCTCATCGATACACATGTTTTGTGACATACCCAGGTATCGGTATGTTTCAGCCTCAGAGAGGGTCCTTATGTTAACGGGCATAGATAAGTCTATGCCCTCCGTATTAGTAACCCTACCCCTTTCGACATGAAGGACCGCACACTTATCCGTCCCGAGCTCCATTTTGATAGAATTGCTGAAATCACAAGTGACTTTAAGCAATTCCATCAAATGGGAGCGATTGGAGGCGAATAATTTGAGGTCATCCATGTAGAAAAGGTGGGTCACTTTTGTCCCTCCTCTCCGGAGCTGAAATCCTCCCCCCGAGCCCCCCAGTAACACGCTGAGAGGATTCAGGGAGAGGCAAAACCATATTGGACTCAAACAGTCGCCCTGGAAAATACCCCGTCGTATCCTTATCCGGTATTCCGCCGCCGTCATCCGCTCGCCTAGATGACAAAGGATCGTACTCCATTGCCCCATACAGTGCCCGAGGAAGTCTCTTACTGTACAGTCTACTTTGTACAGTTCGAGGACCCTCTTTAGCCATGTATGGGGCACAGAGTCGAATGCCTTTTTGTAGTCTATCCAGGCGGCAGAGAAGTTCCGACGGTTGCGTTTAACCATTTTGCCAATGACCGCGTCGATGAGAAGCGGTTCCTTGGTTCCACGACCGCCGCCCCGACATCCATTCTGAGCAGGAGACATAATCCGATTCATATTAATATGTCGGGTGATTCTCATGCTCAGAACAGATGTCAGTGTCTTATAGATGGTCGGTAGACACGTAATGGGGCGGTACTTGCTCGGGTCTGTGGTAACCTGATCTTTCGGAACCAAGTGAGTGACCCCAGTAGTAAAGAGGCTCGGGAGCGACCTCTGATCGAGAGCCTCTTGGAACTGTCGGGCGAGCACAGCATGACACACCACGAACCCCTTCAGCCAGTAGTGATGCAGCCCGTCGAGTCCCGGACTTTTCCAGTTCGGGGCTCTACGGACTGCCTCAAATACGTCGTCGGGTGTTATGACGACGGGGTCCATGGGTGTAATATCTGCACATTGGCTCGCCACGAATTGCGTCCAAGGGCCCTCGCTGTGGTCTACGGGCTCTGACCACAGGCTGCGCCAGAAGGCAACAGTGTCGGCCTGGTCCGGTCCTTGGCCCGTTCCACAGTTTATTGGTCGCTCCAAAGATTTATAGAGCCTCTTTTGGTCACTCAGGAAGAGGCGATTCTGGCTAAACCGCGCCGTCCTCTCGGTATATCGCCGAATCCGCTTCCCCCAAGCAGCGATCCTTTGCTTCAGGTCATCTATGCGCTCCGTTAGTTTTTTGCATAATATCCGGCTGGGACAAGTTGATGTTGGTCCCAGCGAACGCCATCCTAACGGTGCGCACAATTCTGGGCCTATTATTGCCCGACCTGAAGCTTATCAACCTGCCGATGATGGCCCTTACCTTTACGATACGGTCCTCAATTCTTCTTCTCCATGCTGGGATAGTGCTACCTGGTTTAGTAGCACGTCCAGTCTTTGGAAGTTTGGCGCCAACGATTCGGCATACTGCCAGTGCAGCGCCAAAGAGAATTGAGTCCGTATCGCAAAGATCCCTGCTGGCTTCCAAATAGGTTGCCAGCATCGGGTTAAGAGACCTCACGACAGACCGACTCCGCTTACTTAGGGGTATGCGGGGGAGTCGTGGTCGATTCTCGAGACGTGTTTCGCGCACCTCCAGAATTGCCTCCTCCAATATGCTTCTCATCTGCTCTATTTCTTGGGCGACTATTCCATCATCGCACGAATCTACAGGAGCCGGGGGGTAAAACGCGGCGTCCGCTTCCGCTCGTAACCCTGCAGGATCCGCAGCTTGCGGAGTCGCATTTCCAGCCCCTGCATTTTCATTCGATGAGGGAACAGCCTCACGTCGAAGTCGTTCGAGCTCGGCATCATCAAATACTTTTGAACGCATGATGTACCGAACTCTGTCTGCTAGGTTTTGCTCGGTGACGGTTAAAGATGGCTCCAGCTCAGCAAAAACGCGATGCATCCTTGCCCGATACGCAAACCCTCCAGTTTCACTCCCTTTCGCCCTAAAATACGCCCGCATTGCGTTCTGATTCATTATAGACGTCCAGCGCAAGCGGCGTATTCCACCAGCGGCGGGTGCCGATTGCTGGATCCGAGAGGATCCTGCCGACACCAAGCCAACTGGTGGGGATGATGGATGCGAGGTACTGCTTGATGGTCGTGCAGTACCCCGCGCTCGGCTGGCGTCCCGCATGCTGCCACGTCCAGCGCCAGCTCCAGACGCGCCCTGGCGGCCCCCAGGCAGCGGCCCTATGCGCGTTCTTCTATTTTCCATCATCCATTTTAAGTAGGGCGTCGTTTAACGGAAGACGCCCCCAGACCGGCACCGTTTTCGGTAGTGTGGCCGAACGCACAGACGGGCCTATGCACCCTCACTTTTGCCTAGGCACGGTGCAAACACCTCTTGGCAAGGCGCTGACTGATTGCGCCGACGTAACAGTTCTGTCACTTAAACTGTTACGCCGGTGGGCGATGGGGTCGTCACTTCCCTACGCCTTATTATTATTATTATTATTATTATTATTATTATTATTATTAAAGTATAGGATAAAATATTTAAGTGGGGCAGCCATAACAACTAACAATTATTATTCGGGTGCCCGCTATAATAAAAAATATTAATAGGATAAAATATTTAAGTGGGGCACCATACAACAATGATATTTCATTGCCGTTATTAAGTTCCACTGGCTTTGACGATGCGAGTACGAAGATCGATTTACGGCATATATCGTACTGATGTTGATTTAACAGACATTATTTTTGCCGTTTTTATAGATAATGGTACGGGTTTTCCGTACGTCCGTCTGTTTCGTGCGCGAGTCCGACTCGCACTTGACCGGTTTTAAAAGGTTACGCCTTTTCTGAATACTTTCTTACGAAGATTTTAACTCTAAGCATTTTGCTTATTCTTCGTTATTCGCGGGGCACAATATCTTTGAAATATCAAAGTAACAAAATAAAGGAGATTTGGTGAAAAGTATAATACCCAATGGATTATTCCTCGAAACCCTTCCCACTGTTTTGTGTGTTTGCGTCGTGTTATTCTGTAAGCGACTTGATATATGGCTTTGATGAAACTCGACCCCATTTCATTTTGCCATTCGAGAAATGGCGGCACACTGACGTTCCTTAATCTATTCTAATATTTTTTTATTCATATGAAATATAATGTCAAATAAACTAAGTAAAACT
>CAKOGK010000171.1:0-15759 GCA_933534255.1 Iphiclides podalirius | reverse complement strand
GAATTTCATATATCGGTTCCACGTACGGGTACTTAAATATGTGGCCCATACAATTGGCTAACTGGTTCAAAATGTTAACGTGATGCTTCAAGCTTAACCGTGTCACTATTATGTGTTGTTTTTTCATCCGACTCATCACGTAGAGGCTCAAATTTACCGATCAGATTGCTCTCAGGCTCTAAGATTGATCGGACCACTCTCATTTGAAATAGGCATGCTATGTTTAAAATTGTTTTTACTAGTTTACACGCCGTGCAACGTTTGCAACGGCTCCGCAACTCTTTCCTCGAGGCCACAACAACCTCATCTAAATAATAGTATGTCTGGGCCGGGCATGTTTCCCAGACCTCGTCGTCGTGGGCGATTTATAGACGCGTTAAGCGCCACGCTTGAGTCTAAATCGTCGTCACTATTATCGATACGAAGTTTCTCCGGCTGTTTCGACATTAATATTCTTATATGTCGATCATAACGATGAGATTGAAAAATAAATTTATCAATCTCATCCAAAGTGGGAGATTGGGCAGACTCCTGCGCGCGAACTGAATCGTTGCTTGGACTCGAGGTACGCGCGATGGGCGCGCATACCAAGCCCCTCGAACACCGCTGGAGGCCGCGCTGTTAAACATTTGCTATATTATTTTCGTGTAACCGACCTGAATGGCGTAGTGGGTAGCTTTCCTGCCTCCAGCGCCAGAGGGTGTGGGTTCGATCCCCACTACTAGAAAAATATTGTGTAATGAACATAATGGTTTTCTAGTGTCAGGGTGTTTATAAATGTTTAGTATGTATTTATTTACAAAAGAAAAGTATGTTTAAGTAGGTTTATCAGTTTTCTAGTACCCATAGTACAAGCTTTGCTTAGCATGGGACTAGAAAACGTTGTGTAAAAATCATTTTCGTGTTTGTATTAAAGAGAGATTGTACACTATTAAAAAGTTAGTATTTCAATCTATAATTTACTGGCTAGCGTATACGCTAGTGATATAAAAAACTTTAACTCAAGTGCTAGAAACATCTTCACAGTTTCATATCAATCTTATCTAACATGGGCGAAAATTAAAGTTATCTGATTGAACTAGTGCGAGACCTATTCTGCTTTAATGGATACTCTGTCATATATATATATATGTATATATAGAGTTGTCATTCGATTCGGACGGGCATGTAGATTGCTTTTGAGAAAATGCTAAGGCCGCTCGCAAAAATTGCAATAGTTATAAACAATTAAGTGAATAAAAGGGTGTTTGATTTTTAGCCGATATCTCAAAAACTATTTGAAAAAATGTCCCGACTTCCGGAACTGCAGGACCAATATTTATAATTTTCCCAGAGGGTTGAAAATACGCCCAAAAACGAGTACTATGGCTTGCACTAGCCACGCCCCCTTCGGACCTTTAATGAATAAATATATTTTAAAAACTTATTATATATGAAAATTAAAAATTGAAAAAATTTAGGCGCCTGCAGGATAAATCAATGAATAATAATCCGCGGTCCAAAAATTTTTATCGCGATTTTTCAATAAGTTATTCTTTAGTTAATTAACAATTTTTTGTATGACAAACATTAACATTGCAAGTGCGATATTTGTTAAACTATTGATCTGAGAATATTTTGCTTTCTTGGAGCTATTTTTCAAAGATCTTAGAATAGATTCCCGTCGGAAAAATTAAACACATTTCTGCTCGACTAACACTGCGGCCGCGGTGCGGGATGATATTCTTTATAATTTCATGAGAAGGCACCACCGGTTGGCCTTCTGCCAGCCGAGGTACAGCCCGATCAATGTCAAAACACAAATGATCATTGCAGGGAAGTGAACGGCACCGTTAACTTATTTTAAGAAAAAAACCTCTGTCCGATGGGAAAAGTCAAACTGCCTATTTACTGAATTTGAATTTAATAAATTCAGTGTCATGTATTTTATTTTAGATAAGTAAGTAGAATTATTTTGGTTTTTGGTCCCTAAATATATAGATTAATAAAAATAAATTGAATTTCTAAAATAAAATTAGCCTAAGTTACTCCTTATTACATCAGTTTTCAGCCAGTGAAATTCCGTCAAAATAGTACCAGCCGTTTCGGACATTAGCCAGAACAAGCAGACAAACAGACAAAAGTTGTAAAAAATGTTATTTTGGTATAAACATACCGTATTCATCAATATGCATTTAGTAAAAAGCGGTAATTGTAATAAAACAAACAGACACACCAATTTTATTATATACTATAGAAATTTGGTCAATATAAGCAGTAGTGTAAATACGATGTACAATTACACTTACCTTTCCACATCACATCAAAGGGCAGAATGAACTTCACGTAAATCTGATCATCTCGTCGGCCTTTGGGATTTCTGTGAGACGCATTTCTTCGACCTCTATGCTCCAGAGCTTATTCTCTAAGACCCCCTGGGGCCACCCTGCAGGTAAACGTTATCATATAGTTTCGGCAGATTTATTTCAACGCCAACCATCTGAATTTAAGTAAGAAATATAAGTAATATGTATAAAATTTTACTTCATGCAGGGTAGTCTTTAAAAATCTTCTTACTAGAAAATCTTCTTACAGATAGGATTTGATGGAGGACAACATTCTACATGGGTCCAGCCCAATCTAAAGATAAGGTACACGTACTGGTTGGTCACCATTAAGCGCACGTCGTTCTTTAAAGTATACCGCTTTGAACCGGTGGGTTCGAAACAATTGGGCAGAATTATCCTGTAAAAAGGTATAATCCACTGTAATATCGATCGAATATTATTGGTCTTATATTTATCTTCGGTGTCGCAAGTTACCTGAAACTCCTCACCCGTTGAACAGAACACCAGAGCTTCAAGTATTTCACCTGTTACATTCGAAAAGTCGCTGTGATTCCTCCACATAATCTATCTGTGCTGATGACGGATGTAGATACTCCGGATCCGTTTCTTGTTAACATCAACCTGTGACCCAGATGGTTGAGAAGAGATGGGTGCGAGCGTTCGACACCCATTACTCGTGTTGATGGCTGAGAACCTTCAACCATTACTCGTTTGATTGTTGGTTTTTTTGGCGACTGAGAAATAGATGGCTGCAAATTCTTCGGCTAGTTTTCACGTGATCCCTGAGAATTTGATGCTACAGCCTTTCTCTAGCATCGGCGGCAGAGAAGCAGCTCACGTACTTGCTCTAGATTCCAGGTAGGCACCAGGCGCTCTTGAAGCCTTTATAAACTGAGCTATTTCGCTGGGGTTTCTTATTAATTTTATAACGGTGATAGGCCGCTATCGTTTCCGTTACGACATCCTCTATCGACATTTCTAAAGAATGGTTGAAAAAGAAAAAGCCAGTCGGAATTTCATATATCGGTTCCACGTACGGGTACTTAAATATGTGGCCCATACAATTGGCTAACTGGTTCAAAATGTTAACGTGATGCTTCAAGCTTAACCGTGTCACTATTATGTGTTGTTTTTTCATCCGACTCATCACGTAGAGGCTCAAATTTACCGATCAGATTGCTCTCAGGCTCTAAGATTGATCGGACCACTCTCATTTGAAATAGGCATGCTATGTTTAAATTGTTTTTACTAGTTTACACGCCGTGCAACGTTTGCAACGGCTCCGCAACTCTTTCCTCGAGGCCACAACAACCTCATCTAAATAATAGTATGTCTGGGCCGGGCATGTTTCCCAGACCTCGTCGTCGTGGGCGATTTATAGACGCGTTAAGCGCCACGCTTGAGTCTAAATCGTCGTCACTATTATCGATACGAAGTTTCTCCGGCTGTTTTCGACATTAATATTCTTATATGTCGATCATAACGATGAGATTGAAAAATAAATTTATCAATCTCATCCAAAGTGGGAGATTGGGCAGACTCCTGCGCGCGAACTGAATCGTTGCTTGGACTCGAGGTACGCGCGATGGGCGCGCATACCAGAAGCCCCTCGAACACCGCTGGAGGCCGCGCTGTTAAACATTTGCTATATTATTTTCGTGTAACCGACCTGAATGGCGTAGTGGGTAGCTTTCCTGCCTCCAGCGCCAGAGGGTGTGGGTTCGATCCCCACTACTAGAATATTGTGTAATGAACATAATGGTTTTCTAGTGTCAGGGTGTTTATAAATGTTTAGTATGTATTTATTTACAAAAGAAAAGTATGTTTAAGTAGGTTTATCAGTTTTCTAGTACCCATAGTACAAGCTTTGCTTAGCATGGGACTAGAAAACGTTGTGTAAAAATCATTTTCGTGTTTGTATTAAAGAGAGAATTGTACACTATTAAAAAGTTAGTATTTCAATCTATAATTTACTGGCTAGCGTATACGCTAGTGATATAAAAACTTTAACTCAAGTGCTAGAAACATCTTCACAGTTTCATATCAATCTTATCTAACATGGGCGAAAATTAAAGTTATCTGATTGAACTAGTGCGAGACCTATTCTGCTTTAATGGATACTCTGTCATATATATATATATATATATATATAGTCATATTCGGAGTTTGTCATTCGATTCGGACGGGCATGTATTGCTTTTGAGAAAATGCTAAGGCCGCTCGCAAAAAATTGCAATAGTTATAAACAATTAAGTGAATAAAAGGGTGTTTGATTTTTAGCCGATATCTCAAAAACTATTTGAAAAAATGTCCCGACTTCCGGAACTGCAGGACCAATATTTATAATTTTCCCAGAGGGTTGAAAATACGCCCAAAAACGAGTACTCTGGCTTGCACTAGCCACGCCCCCTTCGGACCTTTAATGAATAAATATATTTTAAACTTATTATATATGAAAATTAAAAATTGAAAAAATTTAGGCGCCTGCAGGATAAATCAATGAATAATAATCCGCGGTCCAAAAATTTTTATCGCGATTTTTCAATAAGTTATTCTTTAGTTAATTAACAATTTTTTGTATGACAAACATTAACATTGCAAGTGCGATATTTGTTAAACTATTGATCTGAGAATATTTTGCTTTCCTGTATTTTCTATAGGATACGTTGAGAATTTCATCTGTGAGTTTTTTTTTTTATGTATGGAACATACACTTCAATGGTTATGCAATATCATGTACATAAAAGATTATGTCGATAGTTATTCGCAAGAACGAACATTAAAATTTTAAATTACTTACTCGGAGAGGTTTGAGGAATAATTTTTCGCCCCGCGGCGGTGATGCGAAGGCGCTCTACGTTGACAGCTGAGTCTTCGTCGTCACTATCATCTAAACGTGAAATGTGCGTGTTTAATACACAAAATGTATTTTGCGATAACTTGCGGAACGTTAGAAACTTCGCGGGCGAACTCTGTTGTAGGTAGTATTAGGAAATAATATGATAGTCTTAACGGAAGTAAAGATAATCTACCCTTCTAAGATAATGTGTACAATTACGAAGTACAAATGCATGTGTAAAATAAACAGTCGTAACATAGATGCCGTTTTACTTGTACCTTATATTACTACATGGTATCAGGTGTGGCAGATTATTGTCAAAGTCCGTTTGGTGTGCAATTTTACTTACACTGAAGAGAATTAGACAATTTGGTTTTGTTACCAAAAACAAAAAATTGTGAAGAATGCCTAACAATAAAGAAGAAAGTGTGGCGTATACTTCGATACAACAACCGTTGCGGTTAGCTCGGGAAGGCAATATAGCAACATATTGTCGGGAATGAAAATCGGCGTTTGACTATTTTCTAATCGCTTCTGGAAGAGAGACGGCCCAAGCAAGAGAGAAGTGTGCACTATTTATGCATGTTATCGGAAAAAACGGTGGTGATATTTATGAGGAGTTAGACATAAATGAAACGGAAAAGTATGATTTTAAAATATTATGTCAAAAATTTAACGAGCATTGCGATCCAAAAATAAATATTAACTACGAAAGGCATATATTTTTTGAAAGTTAGTTTTAGAATCACAGACTTAATACTAGATTGCTAGGTATGGCTAGGTTTCATTTTTAGAAAATAATTTTTTATACCAGTTTTTAGGGAATGAAAAATATCATTCAAATATAACGGTAAATTTCACCGAAAAAGAAAATGTTGTAATAGCTCGGTCGGTATTCGGGCGGCCCCCAAACAGAAGGCCGTGGTTCGCCACGTTCTGTTTGGGACACGAATGTCACGATCATTTATTTACACACTTTTTTTGTAGGTTTTTCGATTCCAGATCATTGCTTTCTTTATTTTTTATTTTTGTCGATCCAGATGATTTTGTTCTTTTTTCTTTTTTTTAAAGTTCTTTCTTTTGTGAAAAACACCAGTTCATGTTTTCTAATTATTACGTCGGTGAGATTGAAACATGTTATGCATATTTAATTACTTAGTAATTTGTATCTAAATGTAATTTCCAAAATACACGATTTACCAAAAAAAAAACAAATGGAGCAAAGCTCGGTCCTCTAGGTACTTATAATTAATATCATTCATATATTATATGGAAATTATTTATATATTCCAAACTAAAACAGAATTCTATTTTTTTAATGTTCATTAGGGAGAATAAGGATAGGGCGAAATAATTTATTAATGTATCAATTATAATGATTACATGCATGTGTTGATTACATGTGTGATTACATGCCGTGGTCGCTTTCGCACTGCAAATGGGGGCGACAGTGTGGATTCGGCAGCGCCTGGGATGACAAAGCAGCCCTATTTAGGGTGACACTGCTTTCCTCGCTCAGCCGGGGAGGGGGCTAGAAAAGGTGCCCTAAAAAAATGCTCGTTCCTACTTGAAAGGTGGTAGTAGCCACCGCTGCCATCGCATCAACCTAATTCGTGGTCGAAGTAACAGAAACAATAAAACGCCATAAAACCATCTGTTATGACATTAGGCGTGTGGAATGTGAGAACGCTAATTGATCGAGATGGCAACGCCTGCCCTGAACGTAAAACCGCCATAGTAGCTCGTGAACTTTATCGTTATGATGTGGATGTGGCTGCGCGCAGCGAAACCCATCTCCCTGATGAAGGAGAGCTGGTAGAAGATGGCGGCGGCTATACTTTTCTCTGGAAAGGTACCGCTTGCTCAGAACCTCGATTTTCAGGTGTAGGATTTGCCATCAAGAATCATTTAGTTAAGCGACTTGAGGAGTACCCTGTACACATTTCGGACCGCGTGACCACCTTGCGCTTTCACCTGGATAAGGACAATTTCCTTAATATCATCAGTGTCTATGCTCCAACGCTGGACAATTCTGATGATATCAAGGACAAATTCTATGATGAATTATCTCAATGCCTTAACAGCATAAGCTCCAGAGAGCAGGTCCAGGAGATTTCAATGCCAGGGTTGGTCGGGACTATGAGGCCTGGCCTGGAGTTCTGAGTAGACACGGAGTTGGCAAAATGAACAGTAATGGTCAGTTGCTACTCAGTTTTTGTGCTCAATACAAACTTGCAATAACGAACGCAATGTTCAGACTTTCCGCCAAGCACAAGACTACGTGGATGCACCCAAGATCCAAGCACTGGCATTTGATCGATTATGCGGTCGTACGGCAAAGAGATATCAGTCAAGACCAAATCACCCGCGTCATGCGCGGTGCACACTGCTGGACTGATCACCGACTTATTGTCACTAAACTGCGACTCCGCCTCCGTAGACCACGTAGATTTCAAATAAGAAAGCCTGCGTCTTTGAATGTAGATAGGTTAAAAATTCGCTAGTTCAGGGAGATCTATGCTAAAGCCTTATCTGGAAATATGTCGCCAGTTAGTGAGATTGGTGATATCAGCTCTGCTTGGAGTGCGTTGTATTCTCATCTCATGGAGACTGCCTCAGTTACTTTAGGTGTAAAACACCGACGTAATGAAGACTGGTTCGATGAGAATGACGAAGCTCTCAGAGCGGGGTTGGATAAGCACCGAGATCTTCTGCGAAAGCATACTAGACGAGGAGGAAGCGTTGCGGTGCTCAAAGAGAGTGACACTCAATTGGATAAGCTGTCTCAAAGATTAAATATAATCTCAAAGAATAAAGATAGGTGGTGGCAAGACAAAGTTTGTCATATCCAGTGGCTTTCTGACACAAAACAGCTTGGGAAGTTCTACACCGAGTTACGTAAACTGATTAAAACATCCCACAGAGTTAAAGTGCCTTTGGGGTCTTCAAACGGAACGCACTTACTTACACGCAAGGACGATGTGCTGAAGCGTTGGGCCGAACATTTTTATACATTGCTCAACGTAGATCGATTAGCTGATCTTCAGAATATTAGTTTGATGCCTCAACCCCCCCTAGCCACTGAGCTGGACCAGCCTCTGTCGCATGACGAGGTTGTAATTGTCATCAGACAGCAACAAAATCAACGGGCGGCTGGCATTGACCTTATACCAGGCGCGCTGCTTAAGTACGGCGGTGAGGACTTGCACACTTTGGTGTGGGAACTATTTCTTCGTATGTGGGAGGAGGAACGAGTCCCGAATGATTTCAAAGTGTCCAAAGACAGCCCCAGGAAAGGTCTTTGCAAGAGCCCTTTTAAACCGCCTGAAACTTTTGTCGGAAAAGATTTTGCCTAAAACCCAGTTTGGCTTCCGGCCTGACCGAGGCACCTGTGAAGCTATCTTCTCTGTGCGCCAACTCCAAGAAAAAAGTAGAGAACAGGGACGTCAGCTATATCTCTGCTTTGTGGACTGTGGATGGTGCTAGGAAGGCTGGGGTGTATGGAAAAGTTTGTGAGACTTCTGAGACTTCTGCATGACGATATGCAATGCTGCGTCTCCGTAGACGGTGAACAGTCAGATTTTTCCCCCGTTACCTGTGGAGTGAAACAAGGGTATGTCTTAGCGCCCACACTGTTTGCCCTTTATTTTGCAGTAGTAGTCAAAGAGGTCTTACAAACGGTTTCCGAAGGAGTTCGCATCCGCTTCCGAACAGATGGCAGTCTTTTCAACCTGGCCAGGCTTAAGGTGCGCACCAAAGTCTCGTATGCATTAATTACAGAGATTATGTATGCTGATGACTTATACTTTTTAGCAGAATCTCCACAAGGCCTACAAAGGCTGATGTCTGTCTTCCACCAAGCATGCTGTATGTTCGGTTCAATATTGAACCCAACAGCTTTGTTTGCACTTTTTACCTAAAGTCCATCAATACGTTGCATTAAAATATACCGCGACAATCAATCAGTTCATGTTCGGTCATCAAACAAACCACGCGTTCTCAAAATATCATACCTAATTACCATAATTATCATAAATATCATATCATATTATCAGTATAATTTTAACTGTATCAATTTAGTAATAGTGTTCTTATCAGTACTATTATCATTTATCATCATATCCGGCTCGAAAGACCAAAACGATGTTGGGGCTAACTCCTAACACCGGAAATGGAATTTCCGTATTTAATGGGAACTATCAAAACTGGATATCATTTAAAGATTTATTTCAAGAGGCCATCCATAATAATCTATCTCTTTATAACGCTCAAAAAATGCATTATTTAAAGAGCAAAGTTACGGGTGAAGCGGAACGCCCAATACATCATTTACAAATTACGTCAGATAATTATATTGTATGCTGGGAGATATTAAATCATAGAAAATATGACAAGAAACTTATTTCCTCAACTCACGTAAATATTTTATTAAGATTACCTAATATACAGCATCAATCACTAAATCATATCAAAAACTAGCATGACGTCACAAAGGAGTGTCTTCATGCGATACAAAACTTAGGTATAAACATCAGTACATGGGATCCGCTCCTGGTACATCTGTTAGCACAAAAATTAGACAACGAATCCTACAGTGAATATATCGAGTCAGTCTACCAATAATATCAAGATCTGTTCTTCAGTATTACATTATCCTGTTCTCATTATATAATTTATAACAACTTTCCTTTGTCTAGTGTAATGGGACATTTTTAGGAGATTGATTCCATGTCACTGATTGATGACTCCGTGGCGCAGTCGCCAAGGTATCGGCTTCGGCGTCGGGGGTCGTGGGTTCGATTCCCACACGGGACAACTATTTGTGTGACCCATAGATAGTTGTTCGGCATCTGGGTGTTTGTCCGCGTGAAATTTATGTTTGTAAAACGTCCTTACAACACAGGATAATGTTATCCCAAAGTAAAGTATTGAAATTAGGGTAAATCTATTGTGTTTTATGTCAGCTATATGTTCTGCTGACATTTAGCTGACATAAAACACAATAGATTGAACAAGTCTGCAGTTTGTGAGCACATTTTGAATAGGCCCAACCACTACATCAGGTTTGACAAACCACAGATCCTTGCAAAAGAACACCGATTCCTCCCAAGGATGATTCGCGAGGCTATTGAAATTAAAAAACACCCTAATTTCAATAGAGAAGAAGGTTGGGTACTACCATCAGCTTGGGATCCTGTCATCAATAAAATTAAATCTAGGCCCAAACGAACCACTACTGCAAGACAAGATACAATTAGCTCCCTCTGCATAGATCGGACACAAAATTAATAACTCAAAAACTGACGGTAGCCCGGGTTAACTATGACAATCAGACGTCTAACACCTCAGTCTGTCCCGTGACCATGAACGCTGTAAAGGGTTCGAAACGTCGGGAATTAAAATTAAAATTAAAAATAAACGCGATAAATCCGTAAAATTAGTTTCATTTATAAGGGATAAGCAATTTATGATTGTATGTTGTGATGGCTGTATTGTGGAATGTCTTAGATATCTGGTCATATTTTATGTGTATCTTCGCATTGTAATTAAATATTTACAGCTTATTGCTGTAATTGGATAATAGTTTTCATTAATTGCTTGTCATTATTTGTGATAACTCTATTCTGACTGTGCTAGCGATCATTATTATGACTATGGCTTCTTTTGTTATTTACACATAACTCCCTTTCCCAACGTGTCGGAAAGCCAGTAGCCCACCGAATCAGGAAGCAAATTAATGACCATACCTGCGACCGATAAATAATTGTTGACTAAAGTAAAGTAAAGTAACAGCCTATACATGTCCCACTGCTGGGCAAAGGCCTCCTCTATACAGAGGGTATCAGGGCATAGTCCACCACGCGGCCCCACTGCGGATTGGCGGACTTCACATATTTTCGAAATATATTTTTTTTGTTATTATTTCGAAAATATGCAGGTTTCCTCACGGTGTTTTCCTTCACCGCGGAGCACGTGATAAGTCAGCACTTAAAGTTAAAAACTTCATTGGTGCCGGCACCGGGGATCGAACTCAGGTTGCTCGAGTATATTGAATTAAAGGCGAGCGCCCGGACACTGAGCTATTGTTGACTAGGAAAGGGAAAATTACTTCCACCATATTCCCATGTATATGAGTCAAATAATTTTTGGCGTTTTTTTGTATTTTTGCCTTTTATTTTGCCGATAACCATTACCATTTGCCTGGATAAAATTGCTACCTAAGCAATAAGGCCGCCTATATGTTAACTTTGTTTCCTGTATTTTCTTTATATGTATTATTCTGTACTTACTTGTGTGCAATTAAGTATATTTTATTCTACTCCATTCTCGAAGGCATTTAAGGTTCGCAAGAAAGCACTAACAGTTTCGAATTCCTATAGCCTATGAGTCAGTCCCTTCTTGCCCTGCAATAAAGGGTTGATGACAAAATACTAAATACCTTATTCGTCATTCTATGACGAATACGGTATTTATAATAGCCTACATTAGTTAAAGTGAAAACATTACCTTAAATATTGCACCTAAAAACTGCTTACATTGGTTTTGGGGTAGTGTTACATTTGAAAAGCAATTGATTAAACAATCAAAACCAAACAATAAGTTAAAAACTTTCTTTAGGGTACTCACAACGCAATAGAGGCACGACATCGGAGTCCGAGGAGGTGTCTTCTGGCGCTTGCAGAGCAGGTCGAACACCAGAGGGACCCGCCTCTTCCAAATCTCTGATGCTGATATCTGTTGCTATAGGTGAAAGGAGATGTTAAAAAAGAATATCGTTCAACGGATACAAATAAAAATTATAGTTTCAATGTATTGTTGCAAGTCAAACAAACTTGAGTTAACTTTTTATTGTTTTGTTTTGTATTTAACTGATGAGCAACTTGCGCACATATTTATTTATAATAATTTAATAAAGTTTTAGGTTGTGTAGTGTGTATTAAACTATGAAAGTAATTAAACTATTATATTATTGAATTATTATATTAAACTTGCTAATATTTAGTGGAACTGATGAACTTAATAAAGTCAGCAGTTCTGCTGCCTTTTATTTAATAACTTCAAAGTAAAATTTCCTATAAATATAATATAGACCTTGTAATAATTCACACTTTAAAAAATTTAAATTTCGACGAACTCTCTCGTGCGAATTATCGTTGTAAAACGATATTCGAAATTGTATGCTGGAAGGGATATAACAACGGATGCGTCAAGCATTGCTTCAAAAAGCTAAAAACAATGCTAAAAGACGCTAAAATTTTCATTGGTGCGGCAATCAGCCGTTTAGCTTAGTGGCTAAAGCGTCAGGCCGCGAATGCCGAAGACGTGGGTTCGACTCCCACAGCGGCGACAATCTTTTCGTACTTTTTGGAGAAAAAGTTTCGTACCTTTCGTACCGTTTGATAACATACAAGTTGGTATTTCTAAGTGGGAGGGGTTTCTAAGTGTATCCATGTTTTTTAATTAAATTCTAGACATAAATAATGTTTTACAAAAAATGATAAATACTTAAAATCACGCGTATCTAACAAATTACATTCATTTTAAATTATCTCAAAAAGTGTGTAGTTTATAGGCAACTCATTTATTTCACGCGCATGAGTGAGGTAGCCGGAGCCCGATTTTTCAAAAGTTTGTCGACGCATCTGCAACCCTCGGGTGTGGCAGATGTCTATGGGCGGCGGTATTCACTTAACATCAGGTGAACCACCTGATGTTAAGTGAATAAAAGAAAAAAAACTACAGCATTGTCAACAACTTCTGCTTTTTAGTGAATGGAATGGCAATGTTTTACGGCCAGTTTCAATATTCTATATACAGATAAATTACTGGAGACATAATTCAGACGTACGTATTATGACGAGCTAACGTTGAATACCTATCGCTAGTAACCAAATCCATCCGTAGATTGAATATTGAAACTGGCAGTTAGCTGATCGCAGTAACAGATAGACTGAATTACTTTGAGAGTGGTATTCTGACGTATAAGCTAACATATATGTAACACATATGGTAAACTTATACATCAGAATACCACTCTCTCAATTTTGAAAAGTTTCATTAAAATCCATTCCAGAAAAAATTATAAAGCACATTAAAATGTCAACCTTAACTACTATATAATCAAAAAATTTATGCCTGGAGGTATGCCCGGATACGTTTTCGAGTGTTCGCTTGTTGTTGTGGCATTATCATCAACAGCAGCAACGGCCATTACGGGCGCTCTTACTGCACTTTCAGACGCCGGACCTGTAAAAATATACTTGGTGAAGTCTGGCGTAAAGTTTAAAGTTGTTAGAGTTTGTTAATTCACAAATTTTGGTTTAAATTTTAATAACAACGATTATTCAAAGTACGACATTTTCTGTTGATTTACTAGAAAATCAATAGCTAAATAAGCGATTAGACTATACGATAATTTGGCCCTTTTTCAATGATAATTTTATCAAAAAACACGTTTACGTTTGAAAGATCTTGTATCTTGTATTAAGTGATGTTTTTGCTTTCAGTCCCGAGACTATTAAAGCTTCATCTGACGCCAAACCGGTGGGCTAGCCAGAACCCACGGGCTTGGGCCCTCCGCTGTGGGTAGGGCCGCGCATGTTCATGCGTGCGTTTAACTATGGTATGCCAACTAAGGGCCATCGAGGTTGCGGTTCGGACCGGGACCCCGATGGCTGTCGACTGTATTTTTAGCTAATCGGTGGCTGGGGGCGGTGAGAACCGCCCTGAAACGCGGGTGTACCTTGTGTACGCGTTGTGTTGGTCTCGCCGTGCTCTGAGGCGAGGACGAACTATTGTGTTTGTTGTTACACTAGCTGTGGGTGTAGTGTTATCCGGCGGGACCACCGACGGTGGGTCCGACGTATCTAAGTCCCCTTCCTCAACCGGGTCGATGATGACGTTTCGCGGGCGACGCTTGTTGACGTTCGCGTTTGTGTCGACGCGTTTGCAGGACAGCTTTCTCGACCGGTAAGGGTTTATGGCAATTTAACGTCATGCCCATCGGATTGTGCAACGCACCTGCCACATTTGAGCGACTCATGGAGTGTGTACTGGCAGGCTTAGTTGGAGAGGCTTGCTTAGTCTACTTATATGACGTCATCATTATCGGTCGTGACTTCGTGAACCATCTGCGAAACTTGGAGCGACTTTTCACCAAAATAGAGGGAGCCAAATTAAAGTTGAACGCGAAAAAGTGTCGTTTATTCAAAAGCAAGTTCAATTTATGTTACGGACATGTTATCTCCAGTGCTGGAATCCAGACAGACCCGGAGAAACTGGAAGCAGTTCAAAAATGGCCTATCCCTAAGGACAAAACCGAAATGCGGGCATTCCTCGGCCTATGCTCATACTACAGGCGTTTTGTTAAGGGATTTTCAGAGATAGCAAAGCCATTACATCGGCTGACAGAAGATAAACGACAATTTAGTTGGAGGCAATGCAAGGCAATGCAAGGACTTGCGAAGATTCTTTTCAGAAACTGAAGAAACATGTGTGAAACACCAATCCTGGGGTATCCACAAACTGAAGGTCGATTTAGAGTCGACACGGATGCAATGCATTCTTCGTGTTTATGTCGAGTAACATTGTCATAAAGCTGTTTTGAGTCCATATGATCATACTTCTGTCAGGATCAAATCTCCTACATCCTCCTTCCAACTGACCCCTTCTTTTCCATAATATCCGGGGGGAATACCCCGTATTTATCCGATAAGCCAAAAAAGGACTAGAATAACTGAAAAGCGTGTATTCTACTAAAATATACTAAATATTTGTTCGTTGATAATTCTGTTGCCAGTACCTCAAAATCTACCAAAAAAGTAGAAATCTACTAAATCTGGTCACGCTGTCCGACGGTGGCGGTATATACGCTCGCGACAACCCGCCGGCCGAATAGGTACGAAGTTCCCCGAACGCTTACGGCGGCTCTTCCCGATCATGCCCGAATTGAAACGTATGATTTAGGCATTTTATACCAAATAATTCCTTGAGACAAATTTATTCTTTGTTTCTATGACCATAAGTTAAATAAATAATTGCGTAATAAGGTTATAATAAACAGTAATATTTATTTTGAATTACTTTTTTTTGATAATAGGGTTCTTTACGTTAGTAAAGATGGAGCTTATTTTAGACTGGTTAAATCTCAATTTAAAAAAACTGATTGCTAAAAAAAACATTTAAATGTTCCAATTCCAACCAAAGGTTCAATTCGTTTGATTCGACCGCGTCTCCTAAAGGAGGTCTGAACATAACTAATACCTATAGGTATTTTGATACTGGGTTTTAGCACCGGGTATACGGCGATACCCGTACCTTTGAGGCCGGATATAGAATGTTGCAGGTATATCTCATGCCTAGTTCAACGTGTGGAATTGGAAGAGAGCCGAAACAACGCTGCGGTGGCGCGGTGTTTCGGCCGTCGCGTTCGAATGAATTTTAATGAATTAAATTAATATTTACAAATAGCTTACTTCAATCAAAAATTAAAACAACAATTCTTTTTATTCATATATCCTACACCACTGATATTCATTTCATTAAGATTTGTTGATGTATTACGTTCATTTTTGGATTTGAATTTCTCTTTTA